>OMLP01030611.1:50833-107443 GCA_900302685.1 Spondyliosoma cantharus
AGTCGTGGACTGAAGCCCGGGTTTGGATGAGGAAAGGAGGAATACCTAGATGATGAATGTGCATCTGCTTAGAACGGCTGTATGCAGCCGAGGAGTCTTTTCTGTGTGAAAATGAAGACATAAAAAACGTGTTAATCTAAATTCATCACATATCTATAATCAATCAAAGAACAGCTGACAAAAAGGTAAATCTGACTGGGTCACGACGACCTGGTGACTGTAAGAAAAGGAAGTATCGGAGGCCATTATCGGGTTAAAAACATAACTTATTAAAAAATATGTAAATACTTCTTGCTGCTGACCGACACACAAACCTTTCAGTGTGTGGAAACCACGTGGCCGCTGAGCGGGAGATGTTACACCTCATTAACATATTTGACGGAGTGGTTTTGTAAAAGTGCAAATAGGGGAACATGTTCAACGTGACAACCTTGACCGATTTAGGAAAGTAGACGGCGTCTGTTGGCCCTGAGGGCGAAGCTGTATTCTCACATCAAGGACAAGAAGACACATCGATTTTGACAGCGGCTGCAGGATTCTATAGAAACAGCTTTCATCAAGCCGCAGATTAAAACGATTCTGTATCTACCAGAGAGTATCTAACATCGACATGTGTTTAAAATAAATGCATTATTGATTTGCGTTGACTGACATGAAAAGAAATGCTGGACTTTACAGGCGAAACCCAATAAACCATAAAATCCATTAAAAGTCAACACGTTGTTAGTTGTATTTGCTGAATAAGAAGGGCAAGTACGACTTTCGACTGCAAAAAGATGCACACACGTCTAGATGCAGACCCACTAGTACTTACTAAATAGAATGAATTCCAGTTACTCAACAGTATTCACAAAATAAATGTAGCTTACTTTCGATCACTTCAGTAAAACTGTAAACACTGTAGGGAAAAATCATTTGTAAATGAGTGTTTCTTTTTCCAGCACCACCGAGCGGTGTGAGAAATGAAGTTAGATAAAAAAAAAAAAAAAACCTTCAAGAGCCTGTAGATAAATGTATTTGGTATCAGAGTGTAATGGGAGCGTCACTGCTGTTTACCTTGTGATGAAGGATGGAGGATGGAGGAGGCGTCTCTCTGGCTTCTGTTTATAGACGGTATAAAACTTTATGAAGACTGAACGCAAGAAGCTGCGCCGCAAAATGCCATCAGAGTGTTTTAGAGAGTGTGTTTTCACCTAATAACAGTGGACTTTCACTCACCACAACAAGAGTTTACACACTTATTAAAAGCAACGTTTTCCCTTTTCTTTTTATTCCCATGTCCTTGTTCTCGTTCAGTGGTGGTCTAAATGTTCAGGGTGTGGAGATTAACAGACACAGTGTAGAAAACCAAGACAAGAGTCGGATCAAAACACAACTAAACCAACACTAGTGGCGACAGAGGCTGCCTGTTGTGTTGCCTCTCATCAGTAGTCACTGTTATATCGAGCGTCTCCTCCACGAAAGGCAAAAGACTAGAAGTCAGACAGCGGAACGGCATAGTGCATCTGGTGCCGACTCGGGCTCTACAGCACAGCAAAGTGGGAATATTAACAACAAAACGCACTTAAAACTAATAAATAAGTAAAAGATTTACCTACGTAGCCTGCTCAGCCACAGTAGACACACGCAAATCACACAAATCAAGGAGAAACGTTGAAATAAACACAGTCTGAGCAAGTCAACGACATCAGGCAGGCATGACGCTTCGCTTCTGAAACGCACCCGTAAGAGAGGTAACATGCCCAGTGGACTCAGAGGGGTTAGATACTAATTCCAGTCTTCTCCGTCACCTCTTATACAACCAAACGTGAAGAAACACTCGAACAAGGTAAAGAGGCAAAGAGAGCGGCCTTGAAAATAAAATGAAAAGGAATCATTCAAGTGTGGTGACGGAGAGAGGAGGGAGGGGACTGCTAAGTTAGCAGCTTTAAGGACCGAAGGCTCAAGACTCCACGATCCTGTTAAAGATACAAACATGTAACCAATAAATCAGATGGTTCAGTAACAGGAAGAGAGGAAAGAAAGCACATTTTCCCTTTTTTAAGTTTTACAATATTTGACTTTCGGCTTCACCTCCTGTGCACTCTGGATGCGACTGATCCTTTTGTTTGTATGTGCGTCCAGATTTAGACTTCCAAGCAATTTACATTGGAAATGAAAGAGGCACATTTTCTTTTCAGATAGGTTTGTTCTTCGCGACGTGAGAAGCACACCAGACCCGTCAAGTATTAACATCAAACAGCCGTTGAAAATGTGAACTTGATTGAATTGTTCCATTTGCCAGAGCTTTTTTTTTTTTTTTTGTTCCTGCTAATTAGCTGCCTGGGTTTGCCTCCATTATCACACGCATTCACATTTCCCCAGAAACTTGAGAATACGACGCAATGTACCATTTTTTTTTTTTGTTTTTTTAAAACATTTTCTCCATCGGTGCGCTTGTGCAAACACATTAACTAAAACTAAAAAGCAATTGGCCATTTGCAAAGGAATTCCTTTCATCTTTTTTAACACAGTGATATCCCCAAGGACAGCACACGTAATACCCTGTACGTCTAATTCTCTCCATCTCTATCTCACTGTATAACACACACACACACACACACGGGACCAGCGCCTGAGGTTGGTAGTCGTGCACGAGCTGGAGCAGACAGTGGAGATGCTGCTCGTGGGGGCCAGCGGTTGGCACTCCGTAATAGATGCAGCAGGCCTGCAGTTTGCTGGCTCACGCCCACCTTACTCTCTCCCGGTGGCACTGAGGATTAACCCGAGCCCTCCCGCTCTGCCACCGCTTCTCTCCAGTCAAGCTGCTCTCCGGCAAGCGGGCAAACAAAACGAGGCAAACACCTGGTTGAGGGGAAACGAATTCCACTCCAATATTTATGCACACTGAAGGCAAAGTGCGATGATACGCCGTTCTGCTTTCTGTTGAAAAACTTTAAGAATATCAATTTATTTGTTGAAGCATTTCATCTCCTTGACTGAGATGCAGTTTGTGAGGTTGATGCTATTATGCTGCATAGAAGATAGTTAGCTTGCTAGCAATGCTGCTTGTTAATTTCCACGTCTTCATGGATCATAAACTGGTGAGGATGTTATAACATGAAGCCAAACAGCATCATTTAGTATGATATATAATATACATACACATAGAGGTAATGTTAGATGACTTACGTTACAGCTGATAAAATCTGTGATTCTTGTGATTTCAGCTGGTAGAAATTACAGTTGCAAAATGTTCAGCCTCTGACTAAACTCTGCACTCACCAAAGACCACGGTTCTCTTTCTCTTTTATTATTTTTTAGCTTCTATTGGTTGTGATTTGGGGCGTTTACTCCTCCAGAAGCTTCAGCTCCGCCCCAGGCTTTCTGCATAATTTCAAGATGGAAGTCGCTCATGCATTGATGGTATACAAGAAATTCTGAAGAAAGGAGAACTGAGCTAAATCTCCGTTGCAACCAAGACAATTGAGCACACAACATTCTCACTTGCTTGAGAGGGTTCGCAAAATACTACCCGTGAAAACACGAATACAGACTCTGGAATCTAAAGAAATACATGAAGCTGTGAGTAATTAATTATATGCCTCAGGATTAAATCGGCGACGCGGTACAAGAAGACAAAGATATCATCAAGCTGAAGAGAAAAGACGTACAAAAGGCAACACGAAACTGCCTCACAACATGACAACAGTTCTCAAATTATGGAGGGACTGGGGAGACTATTGATCCTGGGAAGAAGAGTGAGCCCTCGGAAAAAAAAAAAAGATGGATTACGTCCATCCCCTCTGTGTCATTCGAGCTGTCAGATAAGTGGCTTTGCTTGATGAAAAGAAGAACAAGTTTAAGGAACCGAGCCCGGCTACAAAGTGTTGAGACATAATGGAGGATGAAGCTCTTTAATCCCAGAACAATGAAAGAAGCAGTTTATCCAAGAGTTTAGACGAGTGTACCGTCTCACCTGAACAAGACTGAACTGCAGAAACAACATACCGGCAAGTTGCTGGAGGAGAAAACCATAAAGAATTGGACCAATCATGTACAATTATGCATTATTGATTTCTCATCAGCTATCTAATGCATGCAGCCCCATAGTCCAGCTCACAGTCTTTCCAAAACACAATAAAATATTAACCATGGCACTATATGGTGCCCGATGAGGTCGCAGAGAAGCCATTTTAACGACGCTCTTTCTGAGGCCCGGCCCCCAAATGGTGTGATGACTTATACTCGCAACTTCTTTGTCTCTAGGACAAAAGAGATTCTTATTGATTTTCATTAAAACTCTCCCATCACAGCACCGACTTTTATCAATGGCATAGCTGCGGAGATAGAAAGCCAATATAGGTACCTGGGCACCATCCCGGATGATAAAATCGACCTTAGGTGCCAACACCGACTCCATCTGCGAAAAAAAAGACCAGTCAGAGACTGTTCTACTCGTGAAAAGTTGAGGTGTTTTAATATTGAGAAATGGCTCTCAGGAAATTCAGCAGATCTCTTCTGATAAAATGCCTTATTCATCTTTTATCACGTCAATCTCAACTTTCGCAACGAGCTGTTGGATTGGTAACCTCGGCGTGTTTGAATAAAACAGCAAAATGTTGCAAAGTAAACACTGGCACGCCATTGAATGATCTTGGCGCGTGTTCATCAACTTTGATCATCCTCTCCATGCGAGTTTCAACTCCTGCCATCAGAGAGGAGGCTTAGTTTCCTTGGAAGGACCAAATCCAACAGATATTTGAGATCATTTTTTTTCCATCAGCTGTAGGATTTTTAAACAAGCTGTAGGCCTGAGTTGCTATTGCACTAAACAAAGGAACGATGTACTCCTCGAGCTGTAATAGTACTGCTTTTTACTGCAGTATTATGATGACCTCCTGTATGTTATCTATATAATGTCCGTATTTATTGTTTATTTCGCTGCAATGTGTCTTTATGTCGACTACTGCTGCAAACCGAATTGCCTCCTGGGGGATATTAGAGCCTTTACAATCCAATTCCAACCTAATCATGCTGAAGTGATACGGGCACAGATTATCCTTTTCAACCGATGAAGAGAAGGCGAGGTCTCACTGATTTATTTGGAGGCATTCGTCACCAGGGAAAACTCCCCACCTGATGAAGATATTGCAAAAAAGCGCTATCGGAGCCGGAGAGAGTGTGGAAATTCCCGGAGAGTGTGGCAGGAAGGTGCCAATCATCCTTACTCCAGCGCTGGTGCAATCTCTGGAGCTTATTCTGAAGAGGAAAAAGCAAACGTGGACTGGGTGAAAAACTCTACTTTTGACACAAGACTGAGGTGATCTCTGTCGGTCGTCCGCTTACATTATCCCAAATGTTTCTAAAAAAAATGTCTAAACCCAGAGAAATCCACAAGACACGAGACTAAACTTGCTGTAAATTAAACCTCACACTGTCTATGAACAGTCCCCTCAGATTTTTTTTCAACATTTAACTGTACTTCAGCCTTCAGACAGTGGGCAACAACACACATCAAGGCTGTGTATGTCTGTGTGTTTTCATTCGGGTCAACTCTCAATGAAATCAGCACTCACCAGAGACTCCGGTTCTCTCTCACCTTCCCCTCTCTTCTCTGTAAACGCGGCAGTCACGAAGTAAAGTTAATTTCCCCCTCCGGCTTCAGTCAGCAGTTGATAAATGGGAGTGCACATAAATCTACTTTCCAACCCTAAAAGTTAGAAAGTAATCTCCGAGCTCTCCTCTGTCTCCCCCTCAGCTAACCGTGGCTGTAAAGGCTACGTTAGAACAATACATACATATTGCGCACTTAACTGGGAAGGTGTGCTGCGTTTGTCTTAATATTGTAGCAGAAGGGAAGTTGAATTGGCAACGCAGTCCTTTATTTGAAAACCATGATAATGTACTTGAATCCACCAGCTCAAACCCTCAGTGTACCGTGGGCGTCAGCTAGTGAATTATTCCAACTATTACCATTAAATCATGAAAATCGTATCAAAATGCCCCAAGGGTTCCGACAAAATTCCATTTATTAAAAGGTTTTGTGCTATATCTAAAAAATAATTGCCTTCCCACACAAATTAACAGGCAAGCAAAGAACATTCCAGTATTTTTTCTGTATTAATAGCATAGAAATAACATCCCATACATTACACTACATTAAGCGACTTACAATAAGCGCATGCACTCATGTAAATACCGCCCAACTATTGCAGGAATCGTGCAAGAATCACCAAGTTCATCAAATATGCTGAGTCACTCCAAGAGCTATATTTAGAAAGAAATTGTTCGTTATCTGGGTCACAGTGAGAAAAACATTTTCCTCTAATGATGTTGTGAAACTCAGTACATCTTCCACAAACTGTGCATCTTCGCGTTATTAATGATCTCACCTTGATGTCTCGCCGGCTGACGGATCCCCCTCCGCTTCTCTTTGCCAGCGGAGGCGAAAGTTTCATCTCCGACGAGTGGGCAGGTTCGTGTATCGCCGACGCCGTGAGGCAGGGTGCTGACGCGTCGCCCTGTAACTCAATTAAGCGAGATCGGCCTCAAAACCTGAGGAATCAATTTTCGAAGTCAGCCGGGTTTTTAATCGGCGGCGGCGGATTCTGCAGTGTCAGTGGGTGAGGCGCCGTTACTCACAACACCTGAGGGAAGTGACAGCGGATGTAATGAGATTCCCCGCGCCCCGTCTCTCATACACATCAGCAACACTAAATAGCATGAAGGCAGCCGGGGATTATGTTTATGAATGTTCTGTGCATGGCAGCCTGAAGAAAATGGGGCCTGTAAGTAGCGTTGGTTCTGTTTCCCATCTTTCATTTTCTCCCCGGGTTGTGATTGTATCATTAAAAACATGCCCACGATTTATAGTTAGTAAGAGTTTTGCCCATAAATTAAATACGTCTATCCAGTGTGACTAAAAGTAGCAGGAGTGCATACATTTCCTTGGCTGGGGAACATGTCTTGTCAGACGGTAGCGTGGTTAAAAGGTGCGTGCAATGCTAGGATGCACATTAACCTTCAGCGAAGAGGGCTTCATAATGTTGCTGTAAACATATTTCTTGAACTGTAGCAGGGAATTGTCTTTTAGAGTTTGCTTTTTTAATTTGGGTAAGGTATACTGAGATTAAGGAGTAATTACCTGAGGTTTTATTTTAGATCTTCATTATGAAAGAAAAACACATTTCTCAGGTTGAGCTTTACAATCTTTGAAATTCAATTACCTTTCAGCCTTTTCAGCGCTGCTATGCGATTCACATCACAAATATGTTATATAATTCCACACAGCGTTTTGCCTGGAATACCACCTCGGCTCTAAAAGTTTTTTTTTTTTTGTCTTCACTATCAGCAATGCTGCAGTCTTCACAGAGCGCCGTACCCTTGAAGCTGAGGTATTTTTGACGATGCACACATCAGCGCGTCAGCAAACGAACTGACAGTGTTGTCGGGAATGTGGTGCGTGCGTGGGTTACATTACTACGTTGACTCAACCGGACGTAGACTGTTGGTATAAGTATGCCACTAGCCAACTACTTTAGCTGCCATTCTCGTCCCTTCTGCCGTCTTTGTGTTGTCGAAATCCACACCACTACGGGAAAAGACGACCTCTGAGCTGCGGCCTTCGTGCAAAAAATTGCAAAGTTACCCTAAACCTAACGTCGCTGCCAATGGTGACGTACCTAAACAGGCTAGCAGGTGTTGCTTTGTCTATTGATAGGACAATCAATACACCAGAGCGTTGCTTAAGCCAGAAGAAGGCAGCAGGGATGATATATATTTGTAGGCTAACCCAGAAGTTAGCATCGCTCTGGTTCCCTCTATACAAAGGCTGTGGGATCTTTCAATTGGATTTTGAAATATTGCAGAAAATGAGCTCTGTGGTAAACACAAGTTTATAGTAGTAGTTTTTAGTTTATTTTTAAAGGATAAGAATCAAATTGATTTATCTGTGGTTTTGCAGAAAACGTACTTAACATTTATTCTGGCTGTCTGGCTGGAATTGGCCCGAACCCAACAACCATAAATGACCAAATGCCGGCAGTAGCACTAAAAACGAATTAATTCCGTAAATCTTCAACAGAATTTTCATTCTGCACAGTAAAGTATTTCATGAGATATACTACTTGTTGACAAAGAACAATATCCTCTTGGCAAAGAAAATGAGTTTCTCTGGAAGGAAACAGGCGCTGGATGCTGCAAAGCTGGAAGTAGAGCCGAAAGGAACTTAAGCAGAAATGTCGCCTCAGGGTAAAATAAGAGTAATTCTCTGATTTTGATCCGGCTCCTTGTTTATGGAGTTTGTCCTTGAGCCGACCACAGATTTCCATCATCTAAACACACAGGAAAAACTTCTGCGTAGTGAAAATCCATTTATCTCCCTGAATGGGATGTGTCCCATCTGACATCTGAGCCTCCTGTTTACGTCTTCCTCCGTGTCAGAGGCCATTTTGAATCGAGACTTATTTAAGAAAATAATGAAATAAAAAGCCGAAGAGAGACACCGACCCCAAACGCAGATGGAGATACACAAACAGAGAGAGAGAGAGAGAGAGAGAGAGAGATGCAGTCTGGGAGATAGTATCATCTGTCCAAAATGATTAGCAACGCTCCCTTCTAGTGTCGGCACAGCGTGAACGCAGCGTGGAGGGAATTCAGGTGGGACTGTTTTGGCTGTTTTCCGTGAAACACATGTTAAGATAAAAGTACGCTTCGTCTTGGAGGTACGGTGAACAACAGCCTGTCAGGATGCACCGCAACCTGTGCTTACTCTGGGGACGGAGGAGAGTTTTATCTTTAACAATGTAGCAACATGAATCAAACATATACTAGTTGTTAGTAGAAATATCCAAATGATTGGTAACAGATTTAATGTCTTAAATAGAGCAAATACTCATGTGAGATGTTGGCATGTGAATATCTGAAATAAAGGTTTGAAATCCGGCAAAAAACGTGAATAATGTAACAGCAACGACGTGCCGAGTTTTACAGGCTGTATCTTTCATGCAGCCAACGCGTTGCTCTCGCCTCAAGTTTGGGCCTCGATGAAGTCAAACACTTGTGAAGTTAATTTCAAGAGGGAGAAGTAGATCCAGGGTTTCTTATTTAGGGACTTAATCACACGGCACATCTGTTCTGTTTTCCCAGAGGAATCATTTCCTTTGTCAATAGGATCTTGCTTTTCTAATTACAGGAGTTTGCTTCTTTGTAGTTTCACTTTTAGGTTAAACTTTAAAACAGAAACTTCTTATACAAACTGAGCTACTGAGCTTAGAAATGGTCCTAAAAACAAGATATCACCCTGATATTAAGGCTTACCCAACTTCTCTGTATGGGTTTTTCAGTAATCCAAACATTTTTCTTCTCCACGTACTCCGTTTCCATCAAGCTTTTCTGACTGGTGTGTGTTTTTTTATGAGAGGCAAACTGATTAAATTGAATTGATTGGAAGTCCATAAACTTTAACCTTATTTTCCAATGACTGGTCTTTTCATATCTATTAGAGAATTGCTGTATGCCTTGGATGGATTTACAGATATTGCTTTAGCCTAAAACGTTCAAGACCAACTGACTTAAACCTGACTGACAAAATAATTAACTTGGCAGCGAAATCCAAAAACACCCACTAATCCGGCTGCTCGGTTCAGGTCACGGTTAAATAAAGCAAACATCTAAGTTTCTTCTCTTTCGGGAAACTGAGCACTTACATAGATTGATGAAAGCGCGTCACTGTGACGTGTTTTGATGTTTATTTGTTGCCGATGACCTCCAGTAATTATTACAACAGCAAAGGAGGAAGTGAAGGAGAAAGTCCCTATAGTGTGGAGGTTGGGATAAACAAACGCAGGTCGTATATATTCAGGAGACGGCTGTTTGAGTTCAGTTATTTTAACGTATTAATGTAATAAAGTTATGTCACCTAATGTCACTGAAGTTATTGAGGTAACAAAGCCATTTAAACCCAATTTTTTCATGTCAATGTTGACTTTTTTAAAATGTAACCAAGACCGCTCTATTCTCCTTAGAGTCTCCTTAAAGTTTGGTTAGATTTAAGCAAGAAAACTATTCGGTTAGGTTCAGGAAAACATCGCAGTTTGGGTTTAAATAACTACGTCACTATTGCGGTAACTCAAGTAAAGTTGACCCAGCTGTCTGTCCCCAGCTCCTCCCTGTGCGGACATGCTGTCATTGTCTTACTTCCTCCTTTGCTGCCGTAGTAAGTACTACAACCACTAGAGGTCGCCGCATAACAAGATATGAGCTGTATTTAGCTGCTTTCACAGCCTACTAATGCGGACAGGCTGGGTTCTCAGATCAGCTGAACTTGAACAGTAACATGGCGCGCCAATTTCACATTGCTTTCACTTTCAGTAAAATAAGAGCATTTTGGCACTCCACCGGTTTAGCGCGAGCAGACGCAACACAAGGTCGCCTAAATGAGAAACACATTAAAAGTCGTCCTCAGCGTTGATCGATGCTGTCTACTGAGGAAAGTCTCCATTAGAATAAAGAATGATCAAACATACTTGCAGATTATTAAAGCAGGTGGATAAACAATGTGATGCCGTGCATTAATTAGTTTGTTCCCTGCGCTGATTGCATTTTGCTATTGATTCGGTTCCCCAGTTCGTGGGTATTCAGATCACCTGAAGTTCAGCCAGGATAATTTGCTCTGTGTGGCCTTTCCCTGCCTGACCTTTCCATGATTAATGCAGGGCCAGTGCCTCTGTGTTAACCTCCCAACCCCAGCGACACATGCGGCCCTCCGCTGCTGCCTCGCACACAACCTGACATCACTGTCCAGATGCTGAGGCGTCAGGGGCTGGAACATTTTGTGGGCAGCGTGTAATTAATGCGTTTGACAGCTCATTACATCTCGACCGCTTAAAGACTCTTAACAGCTCTCTGAGGAAAACACGCTCGCGGCGCTACGTCGCCTGCCGAGGATCTTCGCGCCGCTTTCGGCGCTCGAGGGCTCTGTTCTCGACATCTGCAGCTTATATTGAGCCTTTTGTTTGTGGAGTGTGTGTTTTTGATTCTTACATAAATGCGTCCCCAGTGAGGTCGCATGAATTTTAAAAGACCTATTTGTAAGAAAAGCACATCTTTGAGTGTCAATCCCAACGCGTCAAATAAAGACGCTCTGAGTTTGTTATCCCAAAGAGTTCGAAATGAGAATTTCCACAAGTAAAACAGTTATTTTAACCAAATCCACAATGTTTTTTTTCTGAACCAACCAAGTAGTTTTCTTGCCCAACGAGCTGCAACACTGCCTGACGCTGTTACGCTGCAACAGTCATCTTCAGGAGGAGGGTGTTGTACAAAAATCTCTCACAACTTCCTTGTCAGTGCAAAATATTTGCATTGGATGTAAAGCACGAGGCAAGCAAACCTCCAATACGGACTTCATTTCTAGGGATACTAAAGTCAACCACGAGTTAAAATGTATTCTTCAAAGTACATCTACTTAAACTGAAACATAGGAGGCGCAATCGATCTCCCTAATCACAATAATTCACCCCACAAACTCTCATAATCAGAGGTCAGGAAATAGAAACACAACACCATGTAGCTCAGGAGGTAGAGCCCGTTGTCTAGTATTCGGGAGGTTTCTGGTTCGAATCCCCAAGTTGCATGTCGAAGTATCCTTGAGCTAGATAGTGTTGTAAAGCACTATAGAATTGCAAGTCCAGTCCGTTTATTAGCTTCTGGACAACAGCGACTACTTTTAGAGAGAAAATGCGATACTTCAAATGACAAATGACTTAATCACGTGTCTGTTATTAAGTCTGTTAAAGCTGAATCTATCTAAAAAAAAAAAGCAGTTTCTTCTGCTTCAACCAAGAAAACAGTGTCTGAACAACAAATTGTTTCAGGATACACGTCCGCGATGAATCACGTTGACCCTATCATAACAAGCCGGACACAAATTCCTGTAACTTCCCCACATAATTGTTGAGGCTCTCTGGGTCACCGGCCGTTGTGATTTTGAAACTACTGGAGTGTGAGGATGAAATGAATCACACTTTTTGTCCCCCGTTAACATTCAATCAGACGTGTCCGACTGAACGCAAATGGCCCATGAGGAAACTAATGACCGGAGTAGCTCGTCTAACATGTGTAATGGGTTTCATCAAAGTCTGGTCAGCGGCGTCTGAGATAATGCGTGTGATTACCACATGAGCAGACGGACCTGATCTATACTACAGCCATCTCCCTGATTTCGAATAACTGACGAGACGATGGGACAAAAAGCCCTACTTGGATGAGAATTATGGGATGTGTCACACGTGGTTAATTAAATTGCCTTGCACAAGGTATTCGAAGCAATCTTTCGAAAGTTTTAGACCCATCCTTTATGTCCTGGGGCTCTTGTTATACAAGTTATGGGTATGACACCTCAGGATTAAAGGAACAATATGCAAGATGTGGCTAGAATATTAGTTTAAGAGTCTGAATATACGACAGTGTTGACGTTATGTCAAAGATTCGGTCCCATTATAACATGTTGAACCCCAAGAAGTGAGTTTCAGCAGGAAGATAAGTCCCGGTCAGAGCTGCTGTTAATCACCTCTGTATCCCCCGTCTCCAACTGCGATCCGTTGTTCTACAAGACCGTGTCGGGTCCCAGTTCGGCGTCCAACCACGTTTACTCTCACAGGCCACACTGGATGCAAAGCAGATTTCAAGCGTGGCTGCTGCGTCGCTTCATCTAGAGATTCTCGGCAGAAATAGAAAAACAACAGCCATATCGACATCACATACTGCGCACTCTCTTTTACTTTCTTTCCTTTCCCTCCCACTTTCTCGCCCTTTCGCCGGGGGTAAAGGTCGAGCTGTGCACCGTCGCCCGAGGTGACTCCACCCCCCGCCCCTCCCATGATACAAGGTTTTGGCGAGCTCTTGCGCAACTCCATAGTTAACTGAGCCACGAGCTAATTAGCTGACGGTAACGAGCTACAGCCAAGGAAAGCTAATGACGAGCATCAGTTGTGAGTTACTCTGGTGAGATGCCAGAGAGATGGAAAATGTCAGCAGATGAAAAGATGAGATCAAATGCCACGTTTCCATCGTGATATCCGCGTCGTTGTCTCTGTTTAAGCTTGGACTGCTGATCTTTTAATTACATCATGTCACTCCTTTGCAAAGGTTTAATGGCTCTAATTAGCGCCAGCAGCTGTTTATCTGACAGAAGGGAATGTTCTCGTTTTCGTTACCTGACGACTTTGATCTTCAGATTATTAGGAAAGTTTCGCCTTCAACCTGCCGGCGTGTCTTTGCAACCGCCTATTACAAATCTTCATGGACATGCTGTATATTTAATGAAGAGGCTTCACTGGGCTGAATTGCTGAAATCTTTCCTTCAAAATCTCAACAACTATATGCATGAATTTCCAGTGAAAAGATGTTTGATTGAAAGGATTTCTTGCCTTTGTCAAAACACTTCAAGGTGCTCACCATCTTTCATTCCCTCGACAGCAGCAGTGGGAAAACATACAGACTCAGCTTTAAAACACACAGACATAAAACAAGATGTGTATTAAACTTTTAGCTAAATCTGGATTTTACCCACACAGAATACTTTAGAGAAGCACATTTAATCAAAGTTACAGAGAAATTTAAATTCATTTGCATACATTTCCCCGAATTTGTTCCCTCTGTTTCTTGTTGTTCAAGGAGATCGTAAATTACTAATGCAGGATTTGTTCTTGGCAAAGAAGGCATTCAGTATTGTTTTATGCCATGAGTATTACATTAGCCTTGAGTTATTGCGGTGGAGACGTCCAGAGCCATGTGCTTCTTAACATCACAAATATGCTGCAACCCCGCATGACAGGGAATAAATAAAATTAAAAAAACCCCTTTGTTGCTTTTAGTGTCATGCTGAGTGTCGGATTTGGCAGGCAGATGCAGGCCCGTTTCACATCTGTATCCAATAGTGCACTTCCTTTGAATAACAAGCGAGCGCCAGCTTCCTGCCGTACATACGATTGTTGATGGCAGCTGTTGAAAGGGCTTTCTCTTCATTATGTAAATCTCCAGGGTCATGGCATATTTGCGCTGGCCTTTCTAACTGAGGCCAAGTCGTACTTACATCTGAAGTTTTTTTGTTTTTAAAAAAAAATCATCCGTAGGCAAAGGTTGCATCACAGCGTTGTGCAAAATGAAGAGCAATACAGAGGCGTAACCGGTTGACCTTCTTCAAACAGGGACAACAAGTGCAAGTTCATCTAGCTTTTAATAAAGCATGACTGAATGTTTTACATAATATAATAAAAGGTTTCTTTCTTTTTTTTTTTTTTACATAACAGACACCATTGTTGCCATTTCTCATTTGATAGTAGCTTACTGTATACGACACACCGATACAAACAAGGACATCAGGATAAAAACACAGTAAAGAAATCACTGTACAGGTCTGCAGAATCACATGCGCAGGTGTTAAATACCAACATGTTTGCACATTTCTTTGACATAACCCCCCTCTGCTATTTTCCAATAAGCAGTAAACAAACAGCTGGTAATTTCTTTAATACATTTCCAGGAAACTTCCGACTGGTTTCCTCTGCTGATGAAAATGACATTTTGACTTCCAGCTAGTTTCTGCTCAGCAGGCGGCTAAATTCAAGCGAGCCGCTCGAGCTTGATTTCCGATTAGTTCCTGCCCAACTTCTGCAGGTCAGGAAATTCAGGTACGTTTTTGAACCGTTATAGCGGAACATTATTATCGTTGGGTTAATTTTCAATCAATTTGAGTTCATTACTGTGGTAATTGTATTTCAACACAGCTGTAATATATGTTTTCTTTACTAAAGTAGATTTTTATTATTATTATTATTTCTTAAGGTTCTGCAAAGGTGGTAATCAACAGTTTTTATTTGTTTTTATCAGGAAATAGTACTTGTTGAGACCAAGAAAGTATCGCAAATGTACAGAAAGTAGTTTTGAATGCAATTTACTGAAGGCACTTCCAATAACAGTCAAATGTGAACAACATGAATCAACAATGGCGACCTGAGGGGGGCGACCGCGACCACTACAGGAGAGCAAGCAGCCGCTTCACCTGCTGGTCTCAGACCTGTGATCCGCAGCACAGGCAGAACTGAGGGTTCTGTCACCTGCAGCACGTGTGTTAGTCTGTGTGTGTGTGTTTTCTGTAGGACTCAGTGGCTAAGTTGCATTGTGGGTAATGTAGGCTCCATGTTTTGAAATGCAGTCCGCTGGTCTGGCGTTTCACTCGTACAACCAGAGATATCACCTTTTTTTTAGTCCACATCCTTTTCTTCCTTTTCAAAATCTGGAGACTACATTACCCACGATGCAACTCCAGCCGCTGAGTGACATCACTGGAGGCAATTTATCAGATTACAGCAGCTTCCTCTGGAGCCACTTGATACTACTTTCTTCTCATATACAGTAGCACCTTGGCGAGACCTGTACAAATTGGTGGAGTGAATAAGGTATTTCAAGAGAAAAAAAAAAAGTGCAAGAATAATATATATTAACTAACAACCTATTCAGCAGATTGTGCATTAGACTAACACAGCCGGTAAGTGACTGACAGGTCAGGTGATGCAGGTGAGCATTCGATCAAACGCAGTTTCACCCTGCAATGGCTGGAAGGATTTGAAAAGCTGCGTGGCCTTGGGAACAAAAGATTTGCCACTACTTATTATGTATTATTCAAGATATTCATCACTTTCATGCGTGTGTGCGCTATATATCCGAGTGATAGAAACAAAAGTAATTATTGTTAGATATCATAAGATGTATGCGGTGCATATCAGGAGCCATGCGGTTTCCTCTCATATGTAAATGGAGACCTTTCCATCGCATCAGCATGAGGCAGCGTCTCACTCGTATCGATTTCCTATATGTACAGCACTACCCTGAACTCATTCCGTTCCCTGAGGAAAGAACGCCATCTGTATGCACGGAGACGCTGTTCCATATGTATGACTTCAGTCAGAACAATCTGCAGCCAACACCTTTTTTTTTTTTTTTTTCATGGTAAAATATACAATTTCTAAAAATGATATTTTATTGCTGCTTTATAAGAGAAATACAAAAAACAAAGCCTTTTTCATTGTGTGGATATGTTTTGTCTCTCCTGCATCTTTATATATAGCACCGTGCCTGCAGTGCTGTAGTCCTGTCCTGTGTGTGTGTGTGTGTGTCTGTCTGATGACTTGCGTGATTGGCTGTTTCGAGTGATTGCAGACGTGCCTCACCTGTTGATTGGCGACTGTTACCACAGGTTGTTTTCACTCCCACTCAGCTCGAGGCGACTTCACCGGCAGCTTGTCGGCATCATTGTGATCCGTCCTGACGGAGAGTCTATCACTTGTGTCAAGATAACTGACAGCTCGGAGCCGACGTTGTAAAAAAAAAACAGTTTTTGTGGATGGATAATAGTCAGTTTTAACTCCGGGGCTTAATAAATACTAAATATTTGGAGAAACAGAGTGCAACTAATAATGTTTATATGTGCACTCAAAAATGAAGCGTTTGGTGTCCTGCTGTGTTGCCTCACTGCTCACAGGCACACCTGAATTAAAAATAGAGCCATCGTTAATGTCATCAGTTACACCTGTGTTTCTTCCAAACCGCAGTGAAAAAGTTCCGTACTCTGTAAATGGGGAAAGCAATAAAAACAAACCACACTTAATAAGCAAAACATACGTTACAAAAGCTAAACAAGACAATACCACGAGATTATAAACGAGATTACACAGCAAAGATGAACAATATTAAAACGGAGCAGCGCTACGAGCAAAAAAAAAAAAAAAACAAGATGCAGTCATTGAACGATTAAAGGAATATTAGACTTTTTTTTTATATGGCGACAATTTAGTTTGACAATATGTGACAATTGTGCCTTTTGTAAATGTAATTAAACAACAAACAAAACAAATAACTGAACAAATACGACATGATTTTACAAACAAAGCACCTTTCAGCACAGCTTTGAGGTACTTTTCTTGAGTATTTCCATGTTCTGGTACTTTATACTTCCACGACATTGTTCTTTTTGCTCGCTGCATTGACTTTAGTTACTATTCAGATTACAGGCTGCATCAGAGCAAGACGAAGCAAGTTGATTCCAATATCAGAAAAAATGCTGAATATCGCAACTGATAATTGGCTGAGCTGATTGGCTGGTTCGATTCCCCTGGTCTGCATGTTGAAGTGTCCTTGTGCAAGATGCTGAACCCCAAACTGCTCCTGATTGCGCTGGCAGCCACCGGCATCAGTGTACGAATGTACGAATGAATCATTGTAAGTTGCTTTGGACAAAAGCGTCTGATAAATGCACTAAAATGTAAATGACGGGCCCACCAGCATCTGGTCATCTGGTGCAGCGTTAGTCTCGATCCCTCTATCGTTCTGCCTCAGTGACGGATTTCCTACTCAGGTTCAGTGGCACAAAATATGACTCACCAAATTACCAAACACAGTCTCAGTGACACCACTATTAAAGAACACAATCTAACAATGTAATGTCCACCTGCCAGATTTATAAGGCACCTGCCTGCAGGCTCAGATATCAGGGGCGGAAAAATCGAGCGTTGCCTTTTTCCCTCGAGATGCATCATTTTTTTTTAATCTCCCACAAAAAGATATTAGTCGCCTTTGAAAGTGAAGATAACAGCTCTTACAGAGCGAGAGTTCTCTTTTTCAATTCGAGGATTTAATGGTTGAATCTCATTTCATGGCCAGGATGTTGGAGAAAGCATAAAAAAGTTAAGTCGAATAAAAATGAAATGTTGACAATTGATCACTCTCTGTGAACAACAGAAAAATGGAGCCGCCCAGAGCTGATTCCACTGCGGACTCATCACACTGGCTGCGTACCAGATCGTACATGTTAATGCGGGGGAGGCCTTCAGTTTCATATTCAGTGGATGACGGCGGTCTCTCCAGGTACAAATCAACTCGCTACGAATCAATGAGGAATTCCAGATGTGTTGAAAGGCCTCTAGCGTCGTCCTCGTCTCACTGATGCTGCCGACTTGTCTTTTTTTATTTTGGTAATTGCTATTTCTCACAGACACTCGACAACCAACACTCACTCCCCAGACAGTTTTCAGATTTGAAATTGCTTTACTTTTTTTTTTTTTTTTTAAATGATTGGCCTCCATTTGGCCGAAAAAATTCTCATTAAGTATCCACTGAATGTGCACTTTCTAAATTCTAGCTATTTATTTGCCGCTCTGGATCTTATTTTGTTACATTTTCACATTAATATTATAATTAGTCAGATAAGTTCAGTTATTCAAGCCTTAACACGAGGAGTCTTGTCTGTTTTACGCTAATGCTGTAATAGTATCACGGCCACTAGAGGTCGCTGCCTCACAAGAAATGGGTCGAAATAAGCTGCTTTTACAGTCGACCAAAAATGGCCGTGTTTCTGATGAGGACCGGCTGTAACGCTGGGAGGCACCGATGGGGACTGACATTCAACAAAGGTCCTTGTCTTCACTCGAACTGGCGACACCTGCAATCACAAGGTCGGGGCAAAGACCCCCGGGCCACCAGGACGAGCGCAGAACACCGACTTCTCTCCCACTGTCGTTGCTATAGCAGCAATTATATAAAAGGTTAAAAGCCATTCGTGTTTAGTGTGGCCGTAATCTTTTTCTCTCGCTCTTGAAATAGCTCGCCCTGGAGCTACGTTGGAAGATGAAAAACACAAACTGTAATTATGAGCTTGAACTTTGTTTTAATTGGTCAGTGTTGGGTGCAGAGCACTGCTGCCTCATGTTCAGCTTCCCTGAGATTGGCGCTTGTCCCCGTTTGTTTTCCCTCGAGTTTTCTCACCGGGTACATCCAGGAGATGAGTTCACGTCTGCGAGTCTGCGATATTGTCGGATGGAAGGTTTTTCTTGGAGTGGCTGAATGTTATTTTTTTTACAGGCCAGTGAATAAAACAGGGTTTTTATGACAGAAAAGTGAAACATAAGTAGTCAGTATTTTAAGTAATTTTCAACCTAGAATATGCCTGCCAGGGTCTGAGGTTGCCTCTGAGCGCCTGTATAACCGGCACCACCAGCAGTGAACAGTCAAAGAATTGCTTTGTGTTGATTGATGTCTCCAGTCTCCCTGAAATCCCATGAAAGTTGATGAGCACCTGGGAGCCGACGGAGCCAGATTCCCTTCAGCGCTCCAACAGCGACAACAACGTTATTGCTGCTGACAGTGCCAAGCTGCACGATTCAGCACGAATTTAGTGAGCGCATATCAGATGTCTGATATGCTTCTTGTAAAGAAACACAAAGACATATCGGAAACGTTCGGTGTACATTTCGAGATACATTTGTTCACATCAAAAACATGTGGGACTAAATTTGCTCTCTGATAATGAAATATTTGAAATAAAAACAGTGCCGGCGGCCAACCACGAGGCCGCTTACTGCTTTAAAGTACTTGATGCAATCCCTCCTTATTTATTCATTCTCACAAAGGGTGAACGAGTCGTATCCCAACCGAGCCCTCGCATCGATTTTTGACGCAACTGTTTTCATCTCTTTTGTAAATATGGAGAAAATGAAAAGTGTCTCGGGCCACGATAAATAATGAGCTCTGAGCAGAGAGACGGAGCTGCTGGAGTTCCAGTTTCCATCTGAGTTTCAATTTCTCATGAATTTTCTCAGGGAAGTTACCCAACAGTGCAGGGCATTGTTTCTATTCCACTTCTTATCTGTTTTTTCTTCACGGCTCAATGCGGTAAATTTGCCAAAGTGCAATCTCGTGTGTCAATATATCATCGTAAGTGCTGAGAAGTAGAGGAGAAACTGTGATGATGGTGTCCTAAGCAGGGAACAGTCGCAGTTAGGGGTGCTTAGGGGTCAGTCTATATAATAAAGTGCCAGTAAATGTCGGCGACACTACAGCATAAAAGTTATACACCAACGTACTACAGGTCAGAGCAGCCACATCAACTTCAGTTAAAGGAGAGGGAAGAGGAAGAGGGAGAGAAATTCCCCAGACTCCCATAAAAAAAATCCCTCAGTTTTGTGAACTGTTGAGTTAGAAGAAACTTTTTTAAACTTTGTGAAGCGTCATTTCTGACAAATTCTAAATTTGGCCTTCTTGTAAATTCGGCATATGTTAGTGGCTAATTACGTAACGCAACAAGAAATGTCCCAATTCGCACCTGAAAAAGAAGAAAGAAAGAAAGAAAGAAAGAGAGAAAATGGCGACATCGCGTGGCGTAGATCCTCACTTTTGCCGGCCTGGGCGGCAGAAATCGTGACGTAAGGGTAAAGGCGGGAACATCTGGTGACGCAACCAGGAAATGCTCTGAAGGCTAGACCGTCCCATTTAGCAACGGTTGACGAGTCCTTCGAAGGTCTCTCCGAAGGATTCGCCTTCGAAAGGCCGCAAAGGCCGCAGCCCCTGAACTGGGATACAGCCATAGCCTCGTTTTAGTAAGTTGTTGAGCGAGAAGAAACGTTTTAAACTTTGTGAAGCCCTCTTATCAATTCGGCATATGTTATAGCGTTGGTTTTGGGGTTCCCATCCATGTCCCGAAGGACATTTTGAATGTACACTTAGATTCGTTGTATGCACAGTTCGTTTGTTCAGATATGGAAGGAACTTTTTGTTTCATGTGGAGAGTCACTTCTGAAAAGTTTGGCTTTTTGCTCAGGAAATTGGATTTGTGAACTCTGAATTGAGATTCTTGTCATATTCAGCTAATCCAAACGATCCGTTTTGCCAGAGCACCATGAGGTCAGGATTTATGACCGGTAATACATCTGACAAATGTAGTTATCGTGTGGAGAAGCAACTTTATTCCTTCCCGTGGTTTCACAATAATCAGCTGAACTACCGGCGGCTGTAATTCACCAAGTTATGCGGCTGGACGCCAAAAAAGTCAGGAGGAGAAGAGGACTGCCAGAAAGTGAACAAGGATGGAAACAAATCCATGATTTAACATGCTTTAAAAATCAGAATCAATGTTTGAGGAGGACGGAAATGCAGTAAATATGTTTTTTTTAGAGTTCAGGGATACAGTGTACGCTGGAAATATAGCTTATCTTTGGCTGCAAGAAAACTCCACAGGGCACTTTTTGAGTGATCTGGCAATAAAGAAAAAAGCAGCAGTTTGTAGAGTTTTAACACTTAGTTAACCCTGTCACCAGATAAAAGGCTGACTTGTTTTGTTTTTTTTGGGTCCTACTAGCGGCACAAGTCGCTCTCAGCGTGCCATTGTGGGTTGGACGAGTAGGTGATGAATCCTAATGACTTTTAATGTAATGCCAGCAGGTTAGATTTCATGTATACAGTCAAATCTTTCAAAACCTGGGTTGGTTGGTTGAAAAGTGCATCCTCTTAAACATCGAGTGCCTACACGCAGCTCATCGCTGCCTCCCTTCTTGTCCAGCCTGTGTTGCGTTAGGGCCTAATTACTGGAGGTTACGAGGACGAGAGTCTCTGTATTGTTTCATTCAAACTGATGTTGGAACTTTAAGTCCTTTAAAGCTCCTATTTTTGAGAAAGTTGAAATACTGACGCTTTAGGTTTCGGATCAGGCACCATCCCAAAGTGTCAGTATTTGACGAGCTGGGAGTGAGACTCAAAAAAAAATCAACTCTCTTATAAATAGGAGCTTAAATAAAGTTTGCTGCCTTAATCCATGTGCTCCAGTAGATGCAGGACTGTATTCAGAAGTCTCTCCTTCACTTATAGCCCTTTATCCTTTTTTTTTTCTTTACTTGGTTAACATTATGAAAGGGTATATATGAACTAAAATCATCTTTTTCAAAACCTAACCAGGTGTTACAGAGAAGAACTTCTCCCACATGTCTATTTTTTTTGTTTTTTTATCCCCGTGTTGCAAAGGTGCGATTGGTCGGTTGCAATGACGGTCCTGAAAATAATGTTTAAACTGAGCGCCATTGTTTTACAGTGAGCTTTGTAAAACACGATCAGAGCAAAGTGAAGATATAAGACTATAAGAATCTCGTCTGCGAGCCCGGTGCGTCTCTGCAGCTCAGATCAACTGTTCCTGTCTAACAGCTCGAATTCTGCGGCAACCTGATCATTCGGCTTCATGAAAAACGACGAGTGTTTGTCAGATTTAATTTGAAGAAGTGGTCATTAGCTCTCTACGTTTTCCATATCTGCTCACGAGACAAATGATTTGTTATTGAGTAGCCTGCTAACGGATGGAGACATAAATCCACAGCAGCCACGTCTCCGCAGAGCACGCTCGCTCTTAATTTCCACCCTGGCCTGCTCGCCAGTTCAGTACGTCTAAGCTTTTTCCAATTATATACCCTGTACACTCCATGCCGCCGCCATGCAACAGTGAGCTTTACAAGGTCTGCTGGGTGTTAAACCCCGGGCTGGTTCTTACCGCGCGCCTGTGCTAACAATCTCTCGTGGGACCGGAGCTGCTGCTGCCGCTCACCTGCTCGCGCTCGACCTCCTCCCCCCGTCCGCCTCGAACCTGTGTCTCGGCTTCCGTCGTGCTTCACTCTCCCTCAAGTACAAAGGTAATTTAGAGCGCGGCACGGAACTGATAGCTGTGCGCTTAAGTCTAAATTGCTTCTTTCGGGCTCCTCAGCACTCGACGATGTGAATGTAAAGCTGTCAAGCAGTCTCACCTTGGGAAACCTTCGTTTTTGCGCCAAGAAGAGGTTTTGTCAACGTGCTGATGGTGACTGACAAGCAGAGGAAGCACATCCCAGGTTGGATAGCATTAATTAGCTTTGAGTAGCTAACTTTTCAACTTACTTTGGCAACGTATTTGAAGACTGTTTCATTAAGAGCAGCACGGGAGCCACGGGAGTCACACTCCACGGATAGTCCTCACTTTTATTACTGTCAACTCTGGATTTATTTGACTTTGGCGAGTGTCTTGTGGACAGAATTTAACTAAAAAAGTTAAAAATCACACAAAAACAGAACTATATTGTGCCCTTATCTTGAAGTCTACATTTTCGTGTGTGTGACCAACAGGAAATAAGACCAAAAAAAAGTTTATATTCAGGTGCACACCAGGATATGACTGACAGTATTTTATTAACAACATTTACAAGCACCGTGTCTACTCAACTAGTCGGCAAAAGATTGCTGTACACATATTTAGCAGAGTACAGATAAATAATTGAACTTCTCGCAGTCGTCCAGCAGATGTTGCTGTTTGTCTCATCAGAATATCGATCGGACGTCCTTTGCGCGTGCCGCTGCCACACGGTTTGTGTGGAATTACATTAAAATTAAATCAGGCTTCGGCTACACAGGCTATTGGTGAGAAGGTTTGAGTATTTTTATGAGACTTATTGATGTAAAGGAAATTATTAAACTTTTCAAAAGACTTTCATTACAAATCTAATGCTGATTGCACAATATAATTGCTATAAAATAATGAAACAATCTGCGTTTTAATCGGTTCCCTATCAACGTCACGTGCACATTTAGTCTGCCGCTGGACTCGAAACCTCCCGGCTGACGGATGGTCCGGTCGGGACGGCAGCCTGGCACCAGCTCGATCTGCTTTCCCGTCTCCATTATGGACTTAATAACATTAATAAAGTCGTGTTTCGTCCTGTGTTGTTGGTAGCAGAGATCTGTTTGTCTTCACTAAGGTGGCACCGACGATAACACCGCTTGGAAAACGCTGCTGAGAGTTTCTACTTCAAATATCACTTCTTTTATTATTTAAAGTCGGTCGAGCATGAGCCATTTTCACTTCCCTCGTCTGGACATATAATTACAGAACTGAGGGTGGTTATAACGAAGGATAAAAGAAGGCACCCTGAAGGATAATAGAGATATCGGAGACGACTGAAATATAACAGGAAATAAAACTGAAGTTGAATTTGAATGAAACACAGACCGCCTGTAGTCGCCCGCCGCTCCGTCTCACTCTGTAACTCTGAACTACGTCAGGCTGCGCTCTGGACCAATCAGACGACGGGACTTTGCAGAGGCTCTCTTAAAAGGTTCAGTGCTCCCGTTTGATTGATAATCTTATTCATTCATGTCCTTGATGGGGTCTTGTTCCTTTTTAATGCGCCAGGCTTGATGCATGATTTCAGGCTTAATTGCAGAAATAAGTACCCCCCCCTCTCTCTCTCCCTCTCTCTCTCTCTCTCTCTCGCCCTCCTACCCTCCAAATTTGACCTTCAAGAAACACAGAATGCGATAACAGATTAAGGTCGAGATAAAGGACACGAAACGTCCATTTGCTCAATTACAGTACTCGCAGGAAAGGTCAAATTTGCATGGGGTTGCCACAACAAGTGCTACAGTGAGAAGTGCAGATGTTTTTTTTTCCCCAATTAATGAATTGTACTGACGTGTTCACAGCAGCATCACTCTTGGTAACGTGTCCCAGTGAGGAGGGATTGAATAGCCGTGCGAATGACTGGTTCAGAGGTGCCCTCAGTTCACCTGTCGGGGTAGCAGACTCTCACTTTGTTTTGGGTGGCGCGATGACGAGACGGAGCTGGGAGGCAATTAGCATGAGCTCAACACGAGGTGGAGAGCAGCGGTAAGCAGCTAAACTTGGCTCTGCCTCACCAGCACGTCTGAAAGCTAATGAACGTGTTCTGTCTCGCTTGTTTATTCAGCACGCAAACCGACAGCGTGTCATGTTGGGGAATTAATTGTCAACAGAGGATGCTGTGGAACATGTTAGCTCGGCCCCGGAGGTCGTGGACTGTTAGCCTCCAGCAGCAGCAGCAGAGAAAAGTGGCTCCTGGTTCTGAGAAATATAGAAGTTGTCTCGGCGTTATGTTGCTAAACTGAGGTGAGCAGTTTTTTTTTTGGAAACGGAAAATGGGAATACTTTCCTTCTCACTCTCTTCTACAATATGTTGCTTCTGCCACTAGTTGATCCTTTATCAAAAAACAAGATAAAAAGATGTCTGCCGAGTGTTGAGAAGCTGGGGAAAAGAACCGCCGCTCAGTTACTTAGCAGTCTGGATTAGAGCCAGACACCCTGACCCGGTGCCGTTCACGGACGGGAGGAGAGCTCGGAGATTTATTTTAAGCTTTTGGGATTAGAAAGTGGATTCTTCCCTCCTGTTTATCGGCCTGACTGCAGCAGCTGTTGCCGTTCTGTGACGTTGACTTGCCAACCGGAGCTGGAGGGGAAATCGACTTTACTTCACGGACAACAAGGCGAGAAGAATCAGAACCAGAGACTTTCCTCCTCGGCCTCCTCCACTCTTCTTCCTTTCCTCTCTTCCTGGTGTTCCCGATGTTGTGGATTTACTTAACGCTTCCTAGTTTCGGCCACAGCAGTTTTCTCTAAAACTAACACGAGCAGGTAGTTGGAGGAAGAAGTGACATGAAGCTGCTGTAGCGAGCAGCCCCCTCTGTTGGCTGACACAAGCACAACTCGACTGAGAGCTCAACTGGAAGGCTTCGCTGCGAGCGCAATATCGTCCCCGTACAACTGGGACAGAGTTGGAGGGTTGTGACTTCAGAGTGAGGACAGGATGTCCGGAGTCACTGACGCTAAGCTAGCTGTCAGACGGCACCTTCACGCTGCTGCTGGCTGCCTCTTGTCCAATTTTCTAGATTTCTACATGCTCCAACATACGAGATGCGACATGTGGTTGTAACTCTGGAGATTAAACGCATTAACACAGCTGGGCGGAGTAATGAAAGATAAGTAATGAATAATGTATGGTAACTAATTACTTTTGCTGTTGAATTATGTAATAACTTTAAGTAATATTAACTGAATAATTGAACAAATGTGAAATTTTTTTCCCCCGACGCGTGTCGTGAGCGACGTTGAAATCCCCGTCCGTCTCCTCCTTGTTGCCGTCTTATGTTTCTTCTCTCTGGACATTAAACACTTCCAACAAGTTGAAGAGCCGCGGTTATGATTTTTACAATATGCCTTTTTGCAGTTTATGTGTGTGCATTACAGTGAGTGCAGCTAAAACTCGTCCCGTCCCCGAGCCTCCCGCTGGATGTTTGGCAGGACTCTGGCTCATCAATAACTGGCAGCCCGCGCTCGCTGACCATAAAAGTAATGGCAGCAAATGAGACTCTGACAGAACACGGTATTCATTAATGGCTTGTGGGAGTCCGCGCCTCGTTTCATATCATGTCGATGGCCACGGTGTGACAATTTAGCACTTTAAAATGCTTTAAATCAAACAAAGGGCAACGGATCCTTTAAATGAAGAGAGGAACATTAATATCGCATGTCTTGTCGTGGTGTCCAAAAATCTGGAAGATGCAGGAGTAAAAGGTTCAACTTCAAAATAACACGGTGGACATCCGTGGAAGTGGAGGTCAGAGAGGTCAACAAGCATTTATACTAAACCCAGTGATCCTAATTTGATTCATTCGTGTTTTTCCCCCATTTTTCTTCCGTAACTTTGACTAGAAGGGCGACTTGTTGGACCAGAAACACTTCTTTGTAATCTCAGCCGGGTGTCTTTATCATGTCAAAGTCACAAACTTCAGCTTTCATCCCGTAAACGCGACAGCAAAGACGAGTGAGAGTCGCATCTGTGAAGTTGTTTCAACCTTGGTGGCGTAATGGACGGAGCAGGCTAGGTTTATAATTTTTACATCCATCAAGGCGGTTGTGTTTTCACCCGTGTTCATTGGTCCGTCCAGGCAGGCGAGCAGAACGAGGAACAAAAAGCGAGCTTGAACGTTTTTGTGAATGTCATGTTAAAGTGTTTAAGCAGTTCTTTGCGGTTTAATCTTGACCCGATTGAATTAAATGGGCTTGGCCTGAGTGCCATTCTAGTTATGTAATTATCTCATCCTCTTAAATATATTTATTTTAGTTTGTTAGTATGATTCGCCGTCTTCCACAGTGGCTGAGGAGTGTCAAAGTCTGCAAATTGTAAAAATAAACTAAAAATAAAAATGATTTCTTTTCACGTTTGACCACACAGATGTTTGTATTCTAACCACACATTGGTTTAAAACAACCTCCGCTTTTATCTGCACTTCCGTAGCAACCATTTTGTCCGTTTTTTTGTCTTCATTATTTATGAGGCGGAGGTAGAATCGCGCATTCTGCCAGGTTCCATCAATCAAGTTCTGAAGCAGCGCCGAGCTGTGGGCTATCACAGTCAGCCTGCGGGTGGGTTTTTTTTTGTTCTGTTCCGATGGTTTGATGTTGTCGGTCGTGGGGTGTTGATCCAGCCAGCCAGAGTCTCTTAGTTCAATTATTAAATCCCGACTCGGGTCAGATTCTCTGCGGTTTGTCAGTTAGCTTGACTTTGTGCTGCGCTGCAGATCAATATCGAACCCTGACCGATGAACCCCGGGTCGTGAGACTTTCCGTTGCTTGTCTTTATGACGTCTGTGCGCGGCAGCGTCGTTCCCTGCGCCCAGATGTTCGCCTTTGAAGTCCCACACAGTCAAAACTTAAAGGGTTTCTTCTTCTTCTTCAAAAAAAAAACATTTATTTGCTGAGTGATTTGTTTCATTTATTCATCATAAATCCAGAGACAACACTGCTCTCTGTCTTCTCTGCCACAGGCCTGCCAGCGACAACAAAGCAAACCTATTCCCTCAGAAGAATCTGTTTGGATCCGGGGTGTGCCCCAAGTGGCTGCGAGGAACGATTTCAATGCCGGCGCGTCAGCTCGGGATACAATGCCGCTCCTGTCAAAGAGAACGAACAATGGAGGATGTCACAGAATGCGGTCGCTGTGTTCAGTAAAGTACGCCAACATACCTGCTGCCCAAGGCAAGGCAGAGACGCAGGCGGGGGGGGAAAGACTTGGCATGGAAATCCGTGCAGATGCTCTGGAACAGTGTGCAGGTGTCAGTCAGCTGCGCATGTGGGCTGCTGGGAGGTGTTGTTTTTTTTTTTAAATATATTATGTGTATAGGAGGATATCGGGTGCATTGGACTGCAGTGTAGTTTAAAGTATCACCTATGGGGGTTTTGATGGATTTTGCTGCAATGCAAAATATCCCATGGATGTACCGGAATACATTACAGCACATGGGAACATACTGCAGAACAGTATTGTTCTCACACAGCCCGGCAGCATCAGCCACAAAAGATGAGTTTCATGTTAACTCAATTAAGCAATTTTGACTATAATACGCCCATAAAAAGAGTTTAATTACCTCCACCGGGCAGGTTATGTTGTTCACCTGTGCGAATAACAACATAACATGTTGGTTCGTCATCAGGATAACACAAAATCTACTGACCGGATTTCCTCAAAACTTGAATGGAGGATGATTCTCAATCCAAAATAAAACCCAATACATTTTGTTTGAATCCTGATAAAATAAAAATTCTCACATTTTCGTTTTTTTCAGACGTTTTGTTGATTTCTCTGGGATCCTGATGAATAAAACCATCAGCTGTATTTCGATGGTTGGTATCTACAAGTGTGTAAAATTGAATGCAGAACCTCATGAAGCAGTTTATCACACATAAATAGGAATAGAAATTTGCAACTGATCGGTCCACAAATGGATATGACTGTTCAGACCAGTGGGGCGAGTGAACACGACATGGCAGAAGAGAGGCACTTGTTGTTGAAATCAGGCTGCTAGCTGTGAAATTACTTCTTTTTTTTTTTTTTTTTTTCACTGCTGTGAAACAGAAGACGACAACAGAAGGGAAATACGTGAGGAGAACCGTTTGCACATCCTAAGTTTTCCGCCAAGCCAGAATATCTTTTAAAATGCGAGACGTGAGGCGCGGGGTTGTCCTGAGGCTTGCCACTTTTTTTGCTGGCACGGAGAGTGCTCGTGTCCGATGAATGAAATACACCTCAGAGTCTTCGCTATCGCGTCACAGTTGAGGAGAGGCGGCAGAGTTCAGCCGCACTGATGCCGCAACGCCAGCGAGACGCGTAAAAAATATATATGCACAGCGCAATAACACTGTTAATGCGGAGTTCCTATTTAAAGGATAAGACTGGCGGTATTTTTGTTATTCTCTGCAAATGCCATGAAAAGACCGTCTGTTGGTCCGTCTCTCAGCGCTTCCTGCCTTCCCGAGTCTGTCTGTGGCTCTCGGCACAAGTCTCTCAAGCGAGAGTGACTATTTTCAACTGCGGTGAGTATTTAAAGCAGCAGAACCGTGTTTGTGAGGCTGACTCAGAAAAAAAGCTACCCTGTGTGTTTGTTCATGGTAATGAGGGAACAGCAGGGTGGCCCGTTGGTGTGTTTTTTTAATAGTTTTTGTGCAAACAATGGAGCTCTGTCGCGCGGAAGAAGAAGAAGAAGAAATGTCAGGTTGATACACAAACGGTAGTAAAAGAAGCATCAGTTTATATGTTTGTTTGGATGTTTTCCAAGTGTCACCTGCTGGTCGAAGGACAACGACATTTAGATATAAACACAACGAGATTACAGATATAAAACGCCTCCATCCAAAAACACCAACATTTCTGAAAATTAAACAACATGTAGAAAAACAAGACAACACTTCATAGAACATTTGAGTAAATAGTGAATTCCAGAAACAACTAAATTTCACAAAACAAATAAAATAAATCGAGATTACAGAAGTAAAATGTCTTTTTCAGGTTTCCTCAAATGTTGTGTTTTGACCCTCAGGGCCCTGTTTTACTCTACATGGAGCCATATTTCACTAAATAACATCATGTTTTATTGAAGCAGATGTGATTGAGACCATGAATCCATCAGGAAACTCTTCACTGAGATAATAAATCAAGTGAGAAGTAGGGTCATTTTCTCATAAGCTTGCATACAATCAAGCCTCTTTTTGATACCAGTGGAGGCGCCCCCTGCTGGCCATTAGAAACAATGCAGGTTTAAGGCACTTCTGCACTGGCTCCTCTCCAAATCTCCGTCCATGTTTTATCCATTCAGTTGTCTTTTTGGGGGGATTTGGTGATAATATAAAATAAAAACAAAATAGAGGAACACCAGACTTCTCCTGAAACTTGATATACTTTTTTAAAGAATTCAACATTAATTCCGATGTTTTACTCGACGGAGCTGAAAAGAAATCTCAGATTCAGTCGTTGCCGTCTGATAATAGAAAGATTATCGGATGAGCTCCTGGAATCGCATTAATCACGTCCCGCGCAGCGACGAGATGCATCTCAGCTCCACGTAGAGCCTCTAATGAGTAGCCCGCCACTGTGGCCTCGCTGATAATGCTCGCACTTGCATATCATTTCCAGCCGTGCACACTGATAATAAGCTCTGTGCTTTTCACTTGAGGCGTGCAGAGGGGCTGATTGCTGGACCACACTAAAAACCCTGAATGCTTCATTCACTCGGACCACGTTGGCCTAAAAAAACTGGGTCTTTCCCTGGACCACGGACAAATCGCCACGCTTTTGTTTTCGTTAGTGGGTCGTTCCGCCGGGGACATGCTCGGCTGGTGGGTTGCCAGGATTCATTAAAGCCCTGCTCCACATTCTCGCATATTCTTCTGGACATTAGCAGCTTTGTTTTATTTTTTTATTTTTATTTTTGCCTCCTTTCTATCTTCATCGGTCTCTCTCGGGCTCTTCCTCTCTGGTTCTCCGTCACGCTCGGTGACATCCGGGCCAAAACGACGTGGTCTCGGCACATAACAAAAAAAAAAGAAAAAAATTTGAAGGAAGTGTTGATAGAGCAGAAAATTGCCCCAGTTGTTCCCTTAAGTGAAGCTGCGAAATTAGGTAGCCATGGTGATATACCTCTATGGCCGCCACAGAGGGTCCACTTAGCTGCTCACCACACCGGCCAGGTATCGACCAATCCCCTTTGGACGCCCGACTAGCTCCGGCCTCTGCCTTGTGATAAAAAAAAAAATCAAAATGCATTAGGACTCAGGGCATAATAAGGGGTAAGCAGGCGGCCAGATCCGGGAGGACTCTGAAATAATGAATGACAGCTGTGATAAGTGCATTTTTTTTTTTTTTGTTTGTTTTTTGTTCCTTACTTTTCCAGTTGCTGGCTGCATGGCCACAGGGCAGAAAAAAACCACACCCTCAGTGAGGAGATATGTTGGAAAATATCTCTAGCTGCGTTCTTTCATCCGCTCCGTTGTCATTTCATTCACGGCAATAGCTGCCTGCCTGTGTGATTTTTGTGCTGCGGGCCATTCCCGCACACAGTAAACAGCTTTGGTTGGACGCAACGCGGCTGATGAGCTGTCACGGAGTTGTCACTCTCACGGAGCTTAGGCTGACCAGTGTGTTGTGCAGCCAACAGAGCTGCAATCCTTCACCCATTTATGAAAAAAAAAACACTTACATCTCTCAACAGCGTTTGGCTAAGAAAGCTCCACCGTCGTCTTCGTCTCTCTCTCTGCTGACGGTGCTTTAAACGAGCTAAATGAATTACTGCACACACACACACACACACACACTGCAGTGCACACATGCGCCGCATGCTCATTGACCTGAATTAATACGCATCAATTAAACATTTTGGCGGCTTCATCACACTTCATAAACTGGGTGACAGGTGGGAAATATAATGTGATTTTATTATGCTGATTCTATCGAGCTCGTCTAATGGCGGCGACCCACAGATCGCAGTGTAAACAGAGTTCAGTGAAAACCCGCTTTATGTTTCCGAGCACCCGGCCCCCCAGATCGAATCTTAATGGTCTGAGAGTAAATTTCTTTTTGATGAAGTCTTATATGGCGTGATTACTCTTAATGAGCCAATCTGCCGGCACCCTGCTGTAAAATCTCATGCTCGTGATGGTATTAATGCGCGATAATGTCGACCACATTGCCTCTCAAATAGTGAGAGACCACACTTAAACACAAGAGCTCCTACTGGAGTCCTATAGCTGATGGAGTGGCTTGTTCTGAACTTTGGTTTGGGGGTTTAGACTGATTAAGCTGCGAGGTATTTCAACATTCCCAAACACTATGTATTCAGAAAGGACTAGTGTCACCAGGGGGCCTCATGGGAGCTACAAATTACAGCCGCAGGTTTGTGTTTCGTGTCGCTCATCCGGGGTAAGAAAAGTCTGTGTTCTATTCATGTTTGCTGACATTATCTCCTGGATATGATGCCAAGGATCCGTGTACGTCTACGCAACAGCAGCCGCATCATGAATATAGTTTACAGTTGATTTGCCCATTTATTGTGCATGTGTTACAAGCATGAATACACATTTGCGGCTCTCTTAAGATGAAGTGAAAGATGCTAAAAGATGAGAACCTTTTGTTGCTCCTAACCCGACACGTTGTGACTCACAGTTTGTCAAATATAACAACTTAGTCAGTGACATTAAGCTTCAGACTCAAATTATGATGCTCTACCTAGCTGAGTGGCTCAACGGTCAAGCCGCCAACAACACATCATTTGCTACATCCTGTTGCACTTTCAAAATAAAGGGTCCACGATCAAGTTAGCAATAATACATCATATGCAACATCTTGTTTATTGTCCACATTAAAGCTGGCTGACAAAAAGTTCACATACTGTGACTCTGGGTGGTTTCAAATAAAGAATAACTCTCTACTCGGTCACATCCGGGACACAGAGGTAATCCAACCACTCTGACCGTCCCCTAACTTGGAATTTTCTCCCCCTTTATATGCCGGCGCTAGAGAGGCGCTTCGGGAAGTCATGCAAAAGGGAATTCAGCGGCGTGGGGCCGCTGAGCAGGCTGCTGTTTTAGATGCCAACCCTCGCTGTCATCACATTTAAATGTCAGTAGAGAATAGGTGATCTCACAGCTGTTGACTGATATATGGTAGGTAATACGTGGTGGAATCTTTACAAACATGGTAGATTTGCACATGATTAAGATCACAGAAATCCTCCTCAATCCTCTTGTGATGATTTTTGCTTCTCTGTGTTGTGATTTTGGATTTCTTCAGCACGTCAGCAGCGGCTCTTTATAAATGTGAAAAACAGTATTGAACTTTACTGCTTGGGGAAAGTGCAAGAGGTCCTGGCTGTCGTGACCTCCACAGTCGCTTGACTTCACTTCAATTGGGCATGCATGGGGTTGCTTGGTAACTGGGGAGCTGTGCATTGTGTGGCACCACGGAAGTTTCTTTGGGGTGCTGTCGGGTCAAGTTGGAGTGAAATGGGTCATCGGGTCTAACACGGACTTGTGGGGTCCTTGCCAGATAGGAGATGTGCTGTCGTTGAACATGCCGAGTGCAGGGATATTCTGGGATTCATGTGCATTTTCCAGGGTTTCGGCTTTTCACTAAGATAGTTGAACTGGTGTCGTCGTCTGTAGTGGAGATGGTGGTGTCGCGCGTTGGGACGGGTGCAGGGCGGAGCTGTTTCAGCTACTTTTGACAGCAGTTTATTGATGGCCGTGATGGTGCTTCCTACTATTTACTTCTGCTGTATGAAAAGTGCAATACAAATACAGCCTGATGGCTTGATTGATTGAATTGCTAGAATTACTAAAGGCCTCCGGGGAATAGAGATTCCAGAGATGGCGGCATAAATGCATTTGTTTTCAGTTTTTGCGAAATGAGACAAGCCCAAAACTTCGGCATATAAAGGCCAGCGGTGTTTGAGAGAGCCAAGTCTATTTGCCCCCCGAGCTCAAAGTGTTGTCATGCTAAAATGTCCTTCAGGTTCCCTCTGAATGCTGGCAATCTATCTTGAAAGCTGTTCATAATTTTTTTCTCCAGGCAGGAGGAAAATCAATGGCTAAGCTGAGTAATGAATTCCTATTGGCCTGCAGCAGCGAGTGCACTGGCACTGCCAGCTGTGCATCCAGGGTAGCGAGGGTCTCCAAATAGAGACTCCAAATAATGTGCTGGAAAACAATTTCACTTCTCACGGATGAGCCATAATTCACCCATTAAAGACCCCTCTCACCATGACATCCTTATCAATACAGCATGCTCCCCCTGGCTAGGACTTCCTAATTTGGCTCTGGACAAATTCACTTCTCTTGCAGCACAATTAATCATTTCTCTGCAGTTGAAAGACTCTAGTCTTTTATATTCCGACTGTAAGTGCTCAACAGTTTTTCTCGAAAACGTTTGTATTTTGAGAGATTGTTTTGCTGTTGTTTCACCAACTTTTGCGTGATTGAATTTGGTCATCCTTAATCCCATCCGTGTGATGCAACAGCTCAAAAAAAACACAAAAAGAAGCAATGCAAGAACTTTTGTGCAGAAAACTCTCATCCGGTCCGCGTCGAAGCCAACAAAGCAAAGCTGCCAAGTCTTACACTTACTCAGGGCACGCTACCTACAGCCAAGGAACAGGCACCTGCAGCCCGGAGCAATCAAATTCAATCACAGTAGTGGCCAATCACTCAACCTGCCAGAATCACATCTTTCCTCCTGTAATGTTTCTCTCTCTGCCACTGAAAGGAAATGTTCAGTTCTTCATGAACACTTTATATTTCACATTTCATGACTGTTTTATTGTATTGTACACATAAAAGTTTGTCATAGTGCATCTTTACAAGGCAGATGATGAGAAACTTGCCATATTGTTGTCCTGTTCATATCTAAAATAATTCCTAAACAATGATTTTATATATGTCATGTAGTGGGAAACTATATATAACTATATACTTTTGGTCCAGGTAGCCTTCCACGCCCCTGGACCTTCCTTTTTTCATTATGATCAACCCGGGCTTGCCACTATTATTTTCAGAACTTCAAACATACCCGTGTCTTAGACCATTCTCGGATGTGTTTTTTTAAAAAGCCTGCAAATGCCTCACCCAGGCCCCTTCCTTCCTTGGGCCTTGGGTGATCTGTGGCAACACCTGTCGCTCATTTATTTTAACATAGTCATTATAAAAGGTTGCATCAAACATTGGTCTTTCCCTGACATCCCCATCAGACTCAAACTGAATGTTAGAGCTCAGCAGCAACTACAAGGGATATTCCAACATCTATTCATATGAATGATCATGACCCGGTATCTGCAAATCTATTCATATGAATGATCATGACCCGGTATCTGCCACTACAGTCACTTCTTTGCTTTGGTTTTGCTGCACACGACTCCGCTGTTTTGTTTGAGTCTCGCTGCTCTCATCAACCTTGGTTTCCAGCAGCAGCAGGCAGCTGTTTGCACAGAAAGCTTTGATAAACCCACTGTACACGGCAGGCAGATCAAGTTAGCGACCAGCTGGTGAACACAGGGTAGCACCGAGCAGCACAGGAGCTCGCTGAGACGAGAAGAGAGGTGGAAGGAGAGTTAATATCGAACTGAGGCCTCTGTTTTTTCTGTGCGTTTTGGCCTTTCGTGCGCATGTAAATTACATTATAGGTAGCTGAAATGTGAGCTTTTGGAAAATTCCTTCCAGGGTGAAGATATTCGGGAATCTACTGACCAGAGTCTCCACTATGTTTCCTGTTTACAACTTCACGTGCATGCCCAGTGTACGTGAATGACCATGAGATATACATTTTCAACGTCTCTAGCCAGGTTTGTGACCAAACCTGTATTTTAGGCCAAAGAATGATCTTTTCCTAACCCTGACCAGGTGGATGTTGTGCCTAAACCTAACCAGACCGTAAGCCACAGCATTGTCACAAGATGAAACTAAAAGTTTAAATCAAAGGAACTAATGAAAAAGTAAAGTGTCAACATATCTGTGTTTTGCTGAAACCAACATTGCCAACATTTATTCTATTTAACCACAATGCAGCTGGTGTGTGGTGATTTTCAACATGTTGAATACTTAAATTCAATCTAGAGTTCTGCATGAAGAGGTGGGAGAAAATGGGACACAGATTTTCAGGGTAAGAAAACACATTTATCACAGAAATCCTGGAATCAATGAATTAAAATGAATCATTCCAAAACCAGAAAACACAGCACACAGCTCATCCACACAAAACACAAGCCAAACAGCAGGCAGCATCACCCACAGCACAGCAAAGAGCAATCGATGGCGACAGTGCCATGCCTTGGCTATGATTATGTGTTTGGGACAATGATGATGAAGCGACTAACCAGCTGCAATCCCCTCCCACAATGCGGATCATAGATCTGAAACAGGTAGGAGGGCAGGACTTGGCAGTGTTTCGCTGTGGTGTGGTGTTTTTTCCAGTCATCTGCAGAGTTCCAGCACACACCGTTTGTTTTCTGACTAAATAGGATTTTTTGTTGTTGTTGTTGTGTTGCGTGTGCAGCTCTCCTCACTTTCAAACTGCAGCCCAATCCGAGCCCTGCGTGGAGGAAAAATGTTGAGGTGTGAAATTGGGAAATCACTCGGAGCGCTATGTGCTCATCTCCCTTATCAGCTGGCCTATTTTTAATAGGATTTTCAATTCCATGTGTTCTGCGCTCGTGGGTGCCATCCTGTGTGGTGAACGTATTCGTCCCACTGAGGGACACAGAGAGAGAGAGAGAGATTTAAGGCTTGCAGCAGCCTCCCGTTCCACGCATGTATCAACATTTACATTATGCATTATGTGCATTAAAAAACAGCCAAAACACAAACACACACTGACACAGCTCTTCATTCTCTTTAACAGTCAGCAGACACAAATATAAGCAAATGTATAAATGTGCCTGAGGTGGTAATTAAGCACTGTAAACACACACACACACACACAAACACACATACATGTCAATATTGCCAACAGGGCACTTAATGTATCTACAGTCCAAGAGGGGACATCTGTTTCTGGTCAATTTGAAAAAACAATAATAGGACAGGAAAGTTATTTTAAGGTCTTTTACCATAATATTACTTCAAATGTGTTCTTTTAAATGATTTAAAGAAATTGACAAGAGGGGATCCTTCACTGACATCTACCCACCAGAGAGGGGGCTTCCATATACTGCAGTGGAGCTGTCTGTACCCATTCTTTCACATAATGATAGTTGGTTTGCTGAAGGGATTTTATTTGACAGACACACAAACACACCAACACACAGCTTTTCAGTCTCTTTAACAGTCAGCCGACACAAATATAAGCACATTCATAAATGTGCCTGAGGTGGTAAGTAAGTACTGTAACCGCACACACACACACACACACACACACACACACTTAATTACCTAATCCGCCTCTCTTATGGCTGCATTAAAGGTTTTAATGCAAAGGAACACTTGCACTAATCAGAATTTGCATGTCATTACTTTGAATTACAAGCTATATTATTTTTTATTAAATAAACAATTCCCATTATCCCACTGCAACATGCAGTATTTTGTCAGCATAGTTAACACGGCCGGTGTCAGGAACTCCTCGCAGCTCAGCAAAACAGCACAGCCTAATTATGGAACTGCAGTCCTGAGCACCGTCAGTGATGTCTGGGCGACTCGGAGCTGCTCTACAGGGAGTTGTTCCACAGGAAACTGCACTGTGTGTTTTCATTGTGATGAACGGCTATGCATCCAGTGCATTGGTAGGGATATATATTTTTTTTATTATAAAGAATTACATTTGTGAACAATGCAAGCTCTATCCTCAAAGTCTTTGTGTTATTTATTATGCTGTCATCAATTTTGGCGAGACATAAATACATGTTGGCCACCTTTAATGTTTTATGCACAAAATCGCTTAAAGTTTCATCATTGAAGCAGCACTAATTTATTTTATTTGACCAATGGGGGCAGCAAAACAAGCTGTAAAACAACACTGATATAATAATGACGTACTGGATATTCAATTGAAAACTGTACAAAAGATCATACATTCAATGTTTTACCCCACACATATTTGTAAGTGCTTATTCTTAATTTGATGTCAGTATGACTTTCCAAACAAGTTGTTAGCATGATAAATGTTAGCTAAGTATGTTTACGCGAAACCACAGATAGGGTGAAACTAAACATTTGTTTACGTTGCAACTTTACATTGTTTTGCTTGAATTTTTAATATCAAGGTAAACAGGTGAAGTGGTAAAATGTATAATACAATATTGAGAGAACTATTGTTGTTATTGAGTGTTGATGGGCACAGTTAAATGCTTTCGCCTGATGACTCTGCGTTGTTTTTGCCTGAGCCCCCACCGCATTGGCACCCTGTCAACAGACCGGCTCCCTTTAACTTAATACCAAGTCTGCATTTTTACATTCAGGGCCTCAAGTCATTCACTCAACAAGATAGCTTGTGTTTACATACGCCTCTGTTGTTTGCACTGATTAAAGGCTCTGTTTATCGTCTGACCCGTCGCTTACACTCATTACTAAATCTATAATTTGCTAATTTGCAAAGTCCCACTAAACTCGGAGAAACGTACAAAATGAATCGCCACATGTACACAGACAAACAAACACACAGATGTTAACCTCTCCTCTCCGAGAACTGAGAGCTAAATGTTGTGTCTTAAATCATTGATTCTCCGGTTGCCTACATCTATAAACTCCACACCCTTATATTTAATTTAAAGGCTTTCCTGAGCAAAAATAAACCATGTAGGAGACACACGCTCACACACATTGAATGTGTAGCAGCTGCTCACCATTACCAAGATGAAAAGTCATCTCTTTGCGGCCTTTGATCTTCTGTTCTCTACATCCTGTTGGTGCACAGAGTCGGATAATGAATCAGCGACAACTCTCCTGAATAATATATCCATGCACGGATTCAATAATTTTATTTCAAAGCCAGGCCGTGGATTCGTCACCTGAGCAACAAGCTGCGACGGATGAGCTGAAAACAAGGCAGGCTTAAGGGTCTGAACGATGGATCCGGGACTGGAAAGTCAAAGTCACTACTGGGGGGGGGCTCCACATATGACCTTGTTAGCGGGAACGAGCCATGCAGAAACACATCTTAAACATTACGGCTGAGATCACTCGATTAACTGAGAAAGACGCGGTCGCTGCAGTGTTAAAATAGCTGTGTACATTAGAGTGTGATGCTATAGACGATATTAAGTGGACAATGAAAGACTGAGCAGTAGTGCGGTTGCTTATAGGCTGTCACAAGGCAACGAACCGTGATGCCCTTCAGGGTGATCCCAGTAGAGTTCTTTATCCTCAAGAATTGACTGTACACCATAAAAGCAGCAAGATTTAGCAGAGTGTAGGAAAGCGCTACAGAGGCAGAGCAATATTAAAGTTTTACATCATGTACATTTTCCACATTAAAGCAAGAAAAGGCAAAATTGAAAAAGTCCCCCCATAGTCCCTTCAAGGCATTTTGAGTGTGCAGCCAGACCTTAGAGACGGGTGTTTATGAGAAACCAAGAAACTGATTTACAAAAGATTTACACTTTGTTCTCAGAGTTGTTGTGCAGCCGCGTGCTGCAACCAAAGCAAATACTTTGTTGTGGTTACAGCCACCAACAGCCTCAGCAAGGTACAGAGCAAAATGTGACTTACACGCCTCTGACATTGGTCAAGGCAGTTATTATCCAGCCGCCGTGAGTCCCGAGCTTTACTACCACACTGAGAATCAAAGGGAACATACAGTGGTTCCCTGCTGAATATCACAAAATACAGGCTGTAATGAGCAGGCAACCTGATGACGAGGAAATAAGCGGCTGTACTGATGAAGACATCCCACTGCACACACACAAACGCACACGCATGCTTTGCTGCTTTGTTCGACTCTTTTTACTCTACTGGAGTATGCAGATAATGACTATATATGTGTAAAGAAAAAAAAGGGTAAAAGCTGAACTGCTGGTGATTGAAGTCATTGTATCATGTGTAGCATTCTCCAGCCTACAATGCTGTGTGTCTAATATGCAATTAGCCTACTTGCACATGTCTTGCTGGGTTTAAATTAAGGCACATAGTATAATGGATAGATAGGAAATAAGCACCCTGCTTCTATAGATTATCGCTTGAGGACCCGATGAGACTTGTTGCCGTGGTAGATACCGACACATCAGTGGGCTGAATGAAGATGTGCTAGTGGTGGTGGCAGACTGGCCACAACTTTCTTGAGGCAAATAGTGCGCACAACTTTGTTTTGAAAATGATACCTCTGGGATTTTTTTAAATACCCCGATGTACCATTAAACAAAAAAGATGTTTACCAGTGTCGTGTGAGGAGATAATCAGGAGAAAGTCATGTGCAGAGCCAGACTTTCTGGAGGAATAAACACCCAGAGTCACAAAGGACTCCAGAGGGCTCAAAGATGATTGTTTTACTTTCAGGGTTAACTAGTGGATTTGTCCTCACTCCTGATCAACCCAGCAAGCAATCCTCGAAAGTAATCGTTGGGTGTTTATGGGCCGTAATGTTGACTAACCACTGGAGCTGGAGGGGAAATGTACTTTACTTTGTTAACATAACGTAACAGAGAGAAGGGGGAGGGGGGGAGAAAAGAGAGAACCAGAGTCTCTGGTGAGTGCTGAGTTTATTGAGAGGTTGACCTGAATTCAAACAAAGTACCCTTGGTGTATACCCCCTAATAGCACACAAACATCCTGCAGATGTGGCTGCAAGTTGGAAAGACGTTGTATAGGTAGCATTTGCTGATTGGGAAGAAGTTGGCGAGACATTGACCAAATACCAACGTCTTGCCAATGTCTTCCTAATTAGCAAACACTCCCCAAACTACATCTTTCCAATGTCACTTCCATTCGTTGGACCAACAACTCTCTCTGGGTCATTGCTTGCAAGCTAAAGGTTTATAATGTATAGTTAAGTAATTGGCCAATTAAACATGCAAGTAAACACAATGTTTATGAAACGAGGTAGTTTGATTACGTTATGTTTAGTCTCATTTGGCGCCTCCCTGACTCTCTCCTGGAAGTTATAGCAACAAGTGACCTTGCACACAATCATAGAGTTTTAGACATTTTAATAGGGAAATGTTACAAATTATATCTTTAGGTATGGAGCTGGATTGATGAGGTGATTAGCTTCGTAAGTCACTCCACCTCACAGCTAAGAAATAATATAATTCCCCCCCCATAAATATTGTATGTAGACAGTGTTAAAGTCCAATAAATGAGATAAAAGAGAGCTTTAAATGTGCTGTAAGGTGTATTTTTTTCAAACTTTAGATACAGAGCCATGCTAGCTGTTTCCCTTCGCTTCAAGTGTTCATGCTAACTTAAGCTAATTACCTCCTGGCTTGAAGCTCTTTGCTTATCACGCAGACATGGGAAGAATATTGATCCTCACAGCTAACTCTTTTACAAGTTAGTGCTCATATTATGAAGCATACTTAGCCGGCACCTCAAAAATATCCTGCTGCGCAAAGCTCCAAAACATTTTCCAGCATTTTACATCCGTCCATTGTTCAAGTTTGTTACGGAAACAGGCTCAGATTGGCGGGGTCATGTTGAGTCATTAGTAACGCTGAATTAATTTTATCTGGTGTTAGCAAAAAGCATGTCAGACACAGAAAGATCAAGAGACGCAACATCAAATTGGGGGCTGACTGAGAAGACACTGGAGCCGAGCATGCTTTTTTTCTCACCAAAGGGATTTTATGGATTTGACTTGACGGGGCAAGTTTCGCAATTATCAACAGATTTCCCCGGCTTTTATCTTTTTAATTCCAGAACCCCAGCTCTTAGCTCACTTTTTTTTTTTTTTTCATCACATTGCTCCAGAGAATAGAAGAAAAAGATTTCTCCAAACAAACTCTTAAAGGTTGCAGGCGCAGCTGGATGCCTTAGTGCTCCACTGAAATGGCATCACGTGGCCACGCGGAGCTGGAGGGAGTCAGAGCTGTTGCTGCAGGGATCAAGAACAGAACCTGGTTCATGCGCTGAAGCAAAATGACAGTGAGCTCCTCTAATCCTCTGCTCTAATCCACCTCTACTAAAGCCAACTCGCCCGCTTTTAGCAGAGGTTCATCGCTCGCCAGAACACCTGATTCAGCAGGCACGGTCGCCAAATGGCTCAAATCTACAGAATACAATTTGGAGAACATCCTATTATCATAATGTGATAATAAAAAATAAAAAAAGGAATGGTTCCAGGACTTTGCAGACACGCACTGTAGTCAGTGACAGCTTTGTGAGACAGTTTAAGTAGCTCTAAACTGTTTATAATACCGCTGATATTTTCTATGGAATTCTATAGGAGAGAATAAAGCAAATGTTTATGTTCAGTTCTGTAGAGCACTATAAAGGCCTTTGTGTAATAATACAGGTCACAAAATACGTTTTATGTCTTCATGCGAGGGAATAAGCTTGTAAAAATATAAGTCTCACAGCCAGTGTTCGGGTTTAAGAGGTGTTTTTTTCACTCGCCCTTCTTTCTCCCACTTGACATCACAGCACTACATCCCTATTACAGGTGGGGAGTAAATCTGTTTTCCAATTCAGCAACATAATCTCTGCTCTAAACGTAATGCATGTTTGGGGACGATCTAAAATGTTCTTATTACATGCGGCTTTTTATTCTCAGGATTATCACGCCGGACGGCCGCAGAATGGATTCACTTTGCGGAGGGGAGTGTCGGGCCTGCAGGCCTCTGATAACGAGGACATAAATTGGCGGCGTCTTTAAACAGAGTCAATTAAAACTAAAGGGATGGGTATTCAAAATGAGTCTCCCAGAGAGACGGCTTGTAATTTGATTGATGGCTTCTGCTGAATGTGTGATGATGACTCATTTGCGAAGAACTAATCTGTCATCTAAAGTGTAACAAAGCAGTTCATTACGAAAGACAGCGGGAAAAAAAAGGTCACTGACAAGTCTTTTCTCTGAGAAAAAAAAGCATTTGATACAATGAGAAATAATAGCAGATCAGTAAAAATGTATGGAAGCCAAGAACAGCCGTGCTGGCATAACTTATTCTAGTGCTGTTATCTCGATATCGCAAGTTAATTACCTTGTTCATGTTGGGAAAACAAGCTTTGTCATCTCAAGATAACAATCCGAGTCCAAGAGATTAGTCACAGAGCCTGACCCGAACTCGCCTGCCGTTCTGTTTTTTATGTCCAAACCCGACTGAAGCCCGACGCAACGTTGATGAATTATCATTCTTTTCCTCTCGATATGAGATAAATTAACCCGTTTCTTGTGCTGCTGATATCAACACATTTAAAAACAAACTGCAAACAAGGCTTTCCCTGGCTTCCTTTAATCTACCTGTTTGATATCTTCTATCTGTTAAATTTGAAAAGTCGAGTTGACACCTTTGCTTATGATTTTACATTAATCCCACAGAGTTGTCCACCATCGCTCATCTTTGGCGTCCAGGCGGTCCGACGCTGACAAATTTCCCATTTAAACTGGTCTCCCACACGTAACACAGCCTGTCGGCGCAGACAGAAAATAAGACTCACAAGCTCCATCTCGTTCCCCTTCGAGTTCCACCCAGGAGCACCATAATGAAGGTAATAACATCTGCAACACATGGACTCTTCAACTCCATAATGGAGATTTGATTTACTTGTATCTGCCCTCAGGGTCTGACTGCCTCAGGCTGCAATCACGCTCAAAGCTTTCATGCGCAGCTCCAGATGGGCTCTCGGATCCCTTTCTTTGTGTGTTTTTGGTCGACTGTAAATTTCTATTTGATGTACAGTGCCTTGCAAAAGTATTCACCCCCCTTGGCTTTTTACCAAGGGGGGTGGTATGTACACATAAAGCTATTTTTTTAGAAATAAAAAACTGAAAATTGGCATGTGCATATGTATTCATCCCCTTTTTTACGAAGCCCATAAAAAACTACTCTGGTGCAACCTTCAGAAGTCACATAATTAGTGGAATGATGTCCAGCTGTGTGCAATCTAAGTGTCACATGATCTGTCAGTACATATACACACCTTTTTTGAAAGGCCCAAGAGGCTGCAACACCTAAGCAAGAGGCACCGCTAACCGAACACATGAAGCCATGAAGACCAAGGAACTCTCCAAACAAGTAATGGACAATGGTGTTGAGAAGTACAAGTCAGGGTTAGGTTATAAAAAAAATAAAAATATCCAAATATTTGATGATCCCCAGGAGCACCTTCAAATCTATCATAACCAAATGGAAAGAACATGGACTCCCAAACTGTATGGAGGAAGGTGCTCTGGTCGGCTGACGAGACTAAAATTGAACTTTTCGGCCATCAAAGAAAACGCTATGTCTGGCGCAAACCCAACACATCGCATCACCCAAAGAACGGCATCATGCTGTGGGGATGTTTTTCAGCAGCCGGGACTGGGAAACTGGTCAGAGTTGAGGGAACGATGGATGGTGCTAAATACAGGGATATTCTCGAGCAAAACCTGTACCGCTCTGTGCGTGATTTGAGGCTAGGACGGAGGTTCACCTTCCAGCAGGACAATGACCCCAAACACACTGCTGGAACAACGCTTGAGTGGTTTCAGGGGAAACATGTAAATGTGTTGGAATGGCCTAATCAAAGCCCAGAGCTCGATCCAATAGAAAACCTGTGGTCAGACGCTCATAGAGACTCATCCAAAGCGACTTGGAGCTGTGATTGCCGCAAAAGGTGGCTCTACAGAGTATTGACTTTAGGGGGGGTGGATATTTATGCACATTGACTTTTTCTGTTTTTTTGTCCTATTTGTTTGCTTCACAACGTCTTCAAAGTTGTGGCCATGTTCTGTAAATTAAATGATGCAAATCCTCAAACAATCCATGTTAATTCCAGGTTGTGAGGCAAAAAAACAGGAAAAATGCCAAGGGGGGTGAATACTTTTGCAAGGCACTGTATCAAATGCAAAAGGAGCCATTTTTATACACTACTGCACAGGAATTATTTATTTCCGTGACGTCACTGAGAGGAAGGGAAATAGGTTCATTGTTGGCCTGAGCTTGACATCAGAATGGCAACTGCGGTCCTGTATCAACTTAAAGCTCAAGAAAGATTGTATAATAATAATAATGAGCGTTATTTATTCAGCATTTGTGTGCTTAACAGAAAAAAAAACAGAATAAAAGCAGACAGGGTGGATGAAATATGACTCAAGAACATGGAGGGAAGTCAAAACAACAAAATGAAGACGATCAAATGAGGAGAAGAACATGTATCGAACATGTTCATAAGCTTGTGAAAAACGTTCTAAGGAGAGATTTAAAAGAACACAATCAGCCGTGCCGAGAACACAACGGAACATAGTTCACCAGCAGCAGCAGCAGCAGAGTGGGGGCGGAAACTGACGATGTCTGTTTGAATGAAACGGCCTGTCCTTGATTACTACATGTGAGCAGAAGTCAAACACAAGTCATTGCTGCTGCTGCTGCTGGTCTCTCAATCAAAGTTAAAACAAACTTGGATAGTCAGGTTTTTTTTTCTCTGTTACACTCTTATCTATTAGGACTATTAGCCAGTGGGGGCCATTTTCTAAAGTCTTTAATCCAACTAGCCGTGCTGCTGTCACTGTAAGCACTGCGGCGGCAACTCGGTGTCAGTAATGGCAGCGGCGGCAGGTGGCGAACGCACAAATCAGTTGTCGGGTCGGCTTTCAAAAGCAGCGGCCTTAACCATTAAAATGGCCTGTACGTTAATGAAATGTTAATGCCTTCACATGTCTTGCTGATGAGCTGCTGCACCTGGCTGGACCGACCCTCCTCTCCTTCATGGCTGGCACCGATCAGAGTGTTTTGGTCCGGCTGGGTCTCTGCCAGCCCTCCCTCATGCGTCTTGTTAGTTCCCCTGTTTGTTCTCCCTCTCTCTCCCTCTCTCTCCCTCTCTGTCTCTGCCTGCCGCTCTGTGTTTTGTCTGTCTGGCTTTGAAGCTTCAACTCCCTCCTGCCGTCAGTCACCTGCCTCCCGCTGCCAATCAGCCTGCACACCTGCAACCGATCCACTAATCAATACGTAATCCCGCGGCTCTCCTCGCGCCGGTCTGGCACCGACGCCACGGCCAATTAGGTTAATTCTCTCCACTCGTGTTTGCGTGCAACATTTTCTAATTCTGTTGTCTATCTGAGCCTCGGGTTCTTCTGCTCTCCCGGTTGTTTCCCAGCATGCCTCCCCAGCCCACCTCTCCTCCCTCTCCGGCTGCCTGCTTCCCCCGTTGACCCGGATCACCTCTTCGGCTCTCCGACGCTACACCTTTTGCAGTTAATCTTTATATTTAACAGCTACGTCTGTGCGCCGGAGTTCTGCTCTCGGGGCTCGACACGGAGATGGAAAATAACCTACGGAAACTGAGTCATCTCTTCTTCTTTGGTTATTTTGATTGAAGGACGCTTGACATCTCCTCTGAGCCACTTCAATTTTGTGCTGTGCAACAGAAAAAACAACATTTTTGAGCATTCCGTGCAACAAGTGTTGCTCGACACGAGGAAATAATGTCAGACTAACAGGCTTCTGAGAACGGCCGAGAGTTGATGACTCGCATTGGTACATATTTTTGGTACATTTTCATGTTACGGTGAAGCCATGAACATTCAACACTTTCCAAACTGATCTGCTGACCGAAAAATCACACCAAATGACACCTCAGTTCATTTCCTGTAATTACTACAAAGCAGTCAATGTTTGTTTGTTTTTAATTTGACAGCAGTAGGAAATGTTGGTTGTTCAGTAACTTTATACAGCTCTGATAAGAGCGCTAACTGTGAACAGTGATGCTCATAAATATATATTGGGTCATTACACGTCAACTCACCAAGTATTGAAAAAAAATCATTCTTGAAATTTCTATTAAATTCACGACACCCTGCAAAATCCCACAGCTGTACTCCAAAGGACATATTAGGTGATGCATTTTTAAGTTTGGAGCTACTTCACCACTCGCTTATTTTGCACAGGACTGGGTTGAAATTTGTCCTGAACATCCAGGAGACCCTAGGGATCCTTTACAACATGCATTCATTCGAATGGTTGTCGCTTAATTGTTACAGTAATCAAGTTAATAACAGGGAGAGATTTTTTTTTTACCAGAACACATTTTTTTTTTTTTATCTCAACTAGTTTTCCAACCAGATTTTGGTTCTGTGTATATTAATGTGGTTCTGTGACATCTATAAGTTATTTGGTCCTGCACAAAGAACTGAGTGCCATAAATCTTTTGAATACAGACCTGAAAACCCAATTTGTGTGGGTTATTATTGCCTCAAGAAGGATTATTTGAATTTCCTTTAAACTTTTGTGCGTGAAAGAGTCGATGTTCGTGTCATATATGTAAAAATGTAAAAAAAATGCAAAGATTGATCCACAGCACAGCAGTGATTTGTAAAAAAAGTTTTTGAATCCCCAAACGAATGATGCATTCCCGCCTACAGATCAGGAAATACTCATGTGTGTTTGCTCATTTACAAACCAGACATATTGTTGTTTAATTTGTTGGACTTCGGGGGCAGCCAGCCCTGTCTCCTCGAAATGATGTTTATATAGCACTGAATTGTTTTTCCCCAATTACTTCTGTGGTGACAAATGAAACTGCTGCCTGGATTATATTAACAGGCAATGTGTGAAACTCACCAAGTCTGCAGCCTGTGGTTCAGGAGAGATCATGGCTGCGGTTGAATGTGAATGAACACGTTGCGCTTCAGGACTTTTTCTGTACTAAACCAGAACTGATTATTCTCTCCGAACATGCTGTGGGTGCCAAAACATGTTCATAAAAAAAAAAAAAAAAAGTTTCATTAATGCAGCAGTCACTACGGACAGGTATTGAATTGTAGTGAGTAAAACAATTCCAATACCTTGTCAGCCAACATTTATCAAATTGCATTCATTCTTTTTTTAACCTTGATTTAACCTAGAAATAAGCCTCAGTGAGATAAAACAAAATCTAAGAGTTCTGGCCAAGACATGCAGCAGCACAAATACCAATTAAATACAATACGGATAAAGTAGAAAAACAAAACCTTCATCAATATTCAAAACATCTACAGCCAGACGTCCTTTTGTCCGAGTCGTTTAGAATCACTTTGAATGCATCCAGTGAGACCAGCTCCAGAAGATTTAGGCAATTTTGGAACTGATTCCAAATGAAGACAGCCGCAAAACTTAAATGCCCTTTTTTTTTTTTTTTTTCTCCAAGTTCAGTACAGACTTTTAGGGCAGTTCGTGGGAATAAGTCTTGGGAGTGAACACAAAAACCTGCCATACTTTTATGTAAATAAGAATACGGCAATGAGCTTTCAAGGCAAGGACGAGGCGAACCATCCAAGGCGAGCATGCAAAGAGCAGAGGCGAATAAGGGCTTTAAGATTTGTAGTAAAACTCAGTGTGCCTTGGTAAACAGTATCCGCATATTGTGTAACATCACAATAGTCCGGCACAGACGTGAACGTGGCAGCAGCAGGTCTCCTTTTGGCTTTCGAAGGAAAGGAGACCCCGACTTCAGCTTTAGTTTTTTTCACGAGTTGCTGAATGTGAGGCTGAAATAAGAGAGAATCATAAAATACAATTCTGTACAATTTTGGGTCTTGAAAGATACTTGTGCTACAGCCCTTGTTATGTGATGTCGATACAATCGTTATCGAGGTCTGTATTAATTTTCACCTTCAAAACATATTTCATCTTGCAAATTACAATCCCAATTCCAAAAAGTTAGGTCGCCCTATATTCATTTATTTCTTACCTAAGAAAGAGAAGATGTCTCTACTTATCATTAACTGCTGTTGCTCTATATCGAGCGAACGCCCGTCTGTTCGCTCTAGTTATTCTACTGTCACCATGGCGACCAGGTAAAAAAAAAAAAAGGCCCCTTCAAGTCTTGGTTGTGTGATGGTGGACGCACTTCCTTCATGCCGTTATTTGGCATGATTTTTTTCTGGGAACAAGACAGAACAGCTGAGTGAAAGCGGGGTTGATAGGAAACCGCTCCGTGCTTGGATGTTTTTTTTCCATTCCATGGAGCGATCGGTATTAACTTCAGAATGATAAGTTAAAGCAAAAAAAGTTGTCCGCTGTCAGTTTAATTAACAGATCTCTCCCAGCACTGGCCACCGCCCTCACTTTCCTCACCTCAAACGGCCTCAGCGCGGCGATTTTCTTCCCTTTTTCGGTGGGAGAACTCGCTCGGTCTGAACAAAAAAAAAAAAAAACGCACACACATCCATTCAGTTAGATTCGGTTACGCCAGTAGAGAAAAAAACAGAACTGAAAATGGCTGATAATGATGATGACTCAACATCATGACGGCCGTTGCGTCACAAATCCAACAAGTTCGTGCGATGAGACTGACGGTGACCCAAATTGAAGAAGCCTGCTGGTTGAATACGGAGTTTTATGATCCTGATATAATGTCTGTCTTCATCAAATCTCCCCAGTCTTTTATTTTGCTGCCGCCACTGCGTTGTAACTCTCCACTCTTTAATGATTCATGAGAGGCCATTTCTTCACCGAGTGAAGCTATTAGGATTTTTGCTACCGGGCCTGGCTTGTAGCTCTGCACTTGTCTTTCTGTCTATAAAGAGACTCGCACCACCAGCTCTAATTTTTAATAACTCTGATCAGCAAATTTACAACTCGGGGTGAAGTCTAACCTGCAGCCTGCCTCCGACAGCATGATGAATCTCCCAATCACGGTGGGATTTCATTTTTGCACTGCTATCCATTTATGTTTGGAGACGCGGCTGCCACGCTGTGACTGTTTAGAAATGCACAGCGTGAGTGGACCTCGCTTCCATATTAATGTCAGACTCGCACTCAGACTCGCCCTCCTGTCTGGATCGTGAACACCCAGCGAGGGAAAGAATGAGGCAGCAGTAATTGACGCGAGTGAGGCATGACAATGCAAGCAATCACGGTGAATTTTTTTTTTTTAGCCAATAACATCACACAAAGCGGGCGCAGGCTGCCAAAGCGCAGCTCCCTTAATGGCTGCTTTACGTGTCATCAATATGCTCATCTTCTCATGAGATCGGATATACAGACTGTAACGCTCCACTTCTGAAACAACCCCGAGCTCACAATGCCGCCGCATGGATTTCAAATCCAATTATTGCAGCAGAAGATCACAGGACAGCCGAATGAGAAATATCCTGCGCATAGTCGACAAAGCGTTATTTGGGTACAATGCACCTTAGAGAGAAGAGCTACAGAAAAATGTTAGTAGTTTCTGTTCTTTTGGAGGACTTTAAAGGGTTAATACCACACATTTCTATGCCTTTCGTATTGAAAACCACCCTCTGTATTATAATGGAAAGAACTTAGAGAAACACTTTGAAGGACTTAAGTTCTTTGGAGAGCCTCTCGTGGCTTAAAAAAAAAAAAACGCATATAAGTCGGGGGATCTGAGCAATATGGAAATAAAGTAAACAAAGTGTGCTCACCCTAGAAAGATAAAGACGTGTGAGACAGAAACAGAACCTGCATACCTAGGAAGCAACACATCCTCCTACCGAAACGACTGAACAGGTCGATTGCCAGGGACTCCTTATGTCACATATATCACATAATAATCACATATATATGGGTAAAGGCAAGAAAATTACATCGTTATGTTTAGGCACCAAAACTAGTTGGCTAGGTTTAAGATTTTAAACTACTAGGTTAGGTTTTAGGCTGTTTTTTTTTTATCTCAAATGACTTGGGAAAACATGACGGTTTGGGTTAAAACAAACTTTTTCACTCGATATACTACTTTGCCTCCCATCCTCCTTCCGCTGCCATAGTTATTACTACAGCCACTTAGGTAGAGGTCACGGTCTCCTTTCTCATGGTTACTACCTGACTTGCGTGTTGTGAGCTGGAGGGGATGTCTGGTGGAGGTTGAAGGTGACAAGGTTGCCAAGCCAGCGGTTGCAGTTCGGGACTGCGTTCCACTGTAATCCACTGGATATGTTTAAGGAGACACGGGACAATTTCCAGCCGTGTTTGTGGTGACAGTTGTCGGATATTTTTGATGGGATGTCAGGCCACCTGCAGCCGTGTTTGTGGTGCCCAAAACCGGTGTTGTAAGCCAAAACGCGATGTTTTCCTGACCCTAACCAAGTTGAATTTGTGCCTACACCTAACCACAACATAAGCGCAGCAACGTGACAGGAGGGAAAAGTGAAAATCGGACTTAATCAATCGTGAAGTTGCGTCATAAACAAACTTGACTTATCTGTGGCTTTGCAGAGATTTATTCTGTTAAGTCAAGTTGCAGTCGCTGATAGTGTGGATACCTGCAATCATGGCTCTCATTTACTCAATCTAATTCCAGAAAAAAAAAACAGATTGTTTTCTTATCACCTCAGTCTGCAGAGCACTGGAAGGAAAGCCTGGCAATTCCCTGCCTGTGCAGCTTTTTTCTTTTTTTTTACATTAATCATCAAAATGGTGATCTCTCCTGACGGCCGCGCTGATGAGCTGCAACGATGATGGATATGTATATCTGTCTTTAGCTCTGCTCTTCATGTGCGGCTCATCTCACCACATGGAAATGGACGAGCAGGAGCATTTTCTGTTAAGACACCCTGTTATGGACCGAAAATGGGGCTGTAAATAACTTTATGAAATAGAGGTAGCTCGAACGAGCTGCTGCTGCCTGAACCGAGACCTTCAGTGAAGCTGGAAAATCCACTTTTATACCCCCCCCCCCATTCGAGAATTAATGTGCAGTGCAGAAATGGTCTGAATTTCTAATATTTGCCTGGAAATAGCCTTGTTGCTGGGCGTACACCAAAACATGTCAAGAACAATCCTCTCGCAGGGTTGGGCGTGCAAAGCTTTGACATTATACAGCACAGATAGCATCTCTAATGCAGGGAGCTCTTTTAGAATAAGCATATTTTTCTGTTCCGTGCAGTGTGAAACAGGGAAGCTGACGAAAAGAGAAGTAAATTGGGAGGAAGTGGGTGCCGCTGTTTGTAGCTTTGCCCTGCAAATCGGCAACAGAGGGTTTTTTACTGTATCTCCAGAAGAATATTACATGACCACGGTGCCACCAGCCTCTATTACTTATAAATTAGCTCAGTCTTTAATTGACACGCCTATTATAGTATGCCGAATGTGGGTGTTTGCCTTGCTCGGGGGCTTTGTTTCAGGAATGTTAAAGGAGGATTGATTTTTCTTTTTCTTTTAGCTGCAGGGTGTCATCATTAGCTGATCTCTCAATCAGACAAAGATACGTTTTCGCCATGGTAATAACGAGCCGCTAATCTCGATAAAAACAATGATCCCGCTGTTTGATAGTTGTTTTGTGATTGCACTTTGATCTCCAAAGAGAAATGCATTCTGTGTCCTGATCAAAGGCACAAAGAGGGACCGCTAAAGCTTGTCATCCCACCCAGTCTCCCGGAAAACTTCCTTTACATGCTCTTCGTTTGCAGCACCAAATAAATTCTGAGGCAAGAAGTTATGACCCGCCTGAATTACATTATTCTTTAACGGCCAAATCTGCCAAGCCGCCAAATGCTCACGTCGAGCGCGTCTCGCGAAATGTTTACTGAACGTAAATGAAGCGGCAATTAAAGTTTCCAGGAAATCTGTCTCGCGTTTATCGCTGAGGATTAAATCCAGACTCTGCGATTTTAATTATACAAGACAGGAACGCTCATTTTAAAGGACGGTTATCTATGAAACATAATTCATAAACAGCATTCGTATTTTGTTATCATCGCTGGCAGTTTAATATATCATAGTGAGAATACATTGTCGGCCCTATAAAACCCGGGAATCTGGAAGCACACGCTGTATCTGCAATGTCATCAAGAGAGCCTCTGAAGTTCGTCCGAGAGGGAGAGGCTGTAAATACTGTGACGGCACCTGGGGTGATTCTCTTGTGATGTTGATGCTTTTTTAGCAAACTGTAGACGAGGAAAAGTCATTTGAAATCTGACTGTCTGCCAGCTCCTTTGAGATCAGGCTCCATAATCCTCTGTGAAATATCCAAGCCAGACCCGGGCTGCCATGAAATAAACTTAATTTTCTTGTAAATGCTTTAAACAAGAGTCTACTTTTGTCAGTTCAAAGCCAATCGCTCTGGCATCGCGGGTAGTGCGGCTGATCTATTCGGATATTTTGGAGAAGGATGCTGCTGTGAATACTTAAGAAACCAACCCAAGTTGTGATGCAACGCAATCTGTCACTGATCCTTGAACCGAGGCCTCTCACTATTACCATTGATGACAGGTATTCCACTGATTAATCTGACATCCGTCACGTAATGTTCTTTTAAGTCTAAGTACACCAACCATCCACAACATTAAAGGTCCGCTTTGTAAGAAAGTTGGTTTTTTTGAGTCTCATTCCCCAGCTTGTCAAACACTGACGCTTTGGGATGCAGCCGACCCGGTGAACTCGGTTAACATGGCGCTGGTGGCAGATCTTTCGGGTCGTGCGGGTTGTGAGGTAAGGGCCTCCGAGGATCCGACTTGCTCCGGCTCGTCCAACGGATCAGCCACAACGTTAAAAGAACTAATTAGTGAAGTGAATAACATTGATCATCTCGTTACGATGCAATGTTCTGCTGGGAAATCTCGGGTCCTGCCGTTGAAATGGACGCCACCATCCACTCAAACATCGCTGCAGACCAAATACACCCTTTCGTGGCAACATCAACAATAACCCTAAACCCTCTTATCAGGACAATGAAATCTGCAACACCACTAAAACTGTCCAAACTATGTGACGATTCAAGGCCTTGACCCGGCCCCCAAATTCCCCAATATCCCAAACCAATCAAGCATCCTTGGAGGCCCCACCAAGGATTACATCTCGCTCTGATCTGTCAAGGCATGGACCCCTGGGGATGTCCTGTGGTGTCTGGTATCAGGGCGTTGATGGCAGATCTGTTAGGGTCATGTGTGCAGCGAGGTAGGGCCTCCATGGATCGGACTTGTTCGGGCATGTCCTATGGAAGCTCGATCGGATTGGGAACTGGGGACTTTGGAGGCCATTTTGATGCCTTGAGCTCTTTATCACACTCCTCAGGCTATCCCTGAACTGTTTTAGCAGCGTGGCAGGGCGAACTGTCCTGAGAGGGGGAGGGTTACAGCGCCATCACAGAGTGCCGCTGCCATGAAGGGATGCACATGGTCTGCAACAATGTTTGGGTGTCTTCTCCAGTACACTCTTTGCTGATCTTTGTTCAGCTGCTACCTACCAATATTTGTACAAAACCAGAAGTCTTTTCTGTGTGTTTGTGATTTTAAAAGGGAGCAAAAAAACCTTCAATTACTTTAATAGTTAGGCAATGTTTTCCTCTTTACAGAGCTTTCTAATCAGGGTTGCTATAAACTCTGGCTTCATTTTGCCTTGAAACAAATCTTCCACCTGAACTTTCCTTAGACAACCTTCTAGGTCGTGACCAATAATAGATATAAAGATAAATCCATTACACACAACTTTTTTTTAAAGAAAGAAGAGTTTGGCACCAAAGAAGAAACTAAAAAAAAAAAAAAATGGGACCATATGCTCCACTTCATGTCCTTCATGTTCATCTGTCAGCACACAAGCTTTCAAAGTTTTAATTCAATACCAAATTGGCAGAAATGTCTCCTAATCATGATGATGCTGGTATCAGATGCTCCATCACTCGGGTCAGGTCCCCAATTACTCAACTTTTGGACCAAAATATTAAAAATGCAAAATGCTTTTACCGCAAGTATTAATTTGAACCCAAGAATTATTCACAGCCCATTAACAGAGATGCTGCCGTTCCCCTGTTATGATGATTATAATGTTTCTGTCATGTTGTAATGGGCCGTAGCTTTCAATAGCGATGGCCAGACATCGTATTATTCAGAAATGGAAATACGGTTCATCTCCTAAATTTGAGAGGTTGGATTTTGGATATTGGCCCATTAAACCTAATCAAAAATATAAAAGTTATCCAAAAGACACACGTTTTAAAATGTTGTGATATCATTTTTGCAGTGATCGACAGTGTATTTGCTTGAATGTGATTGTTTGGGATGAGAAATATCTCTCGTCAGTGCTACGAGACCCCTGAATGCATTCTTAGCTCTCCACCATGAAGGAAAGGACATTTTAAGATTTATCTGACCTGGAAAATGTCTGCAAGCGCCAGGCATTTATGGTAATATAGATATAGCTTCTTCATGTCAAGGACCCCTGGAGGGAATTATAGTTGGTTCCTTCTCCCTTACTTTCTTTCTATTTGCTTTCCTTTTTAAACCCCCACCTTGAGAACTGCTGACGTTGAGGAATCTGTTATGATTGGACTGTGCGTTGGCCTGTTTTGTGGTGTGTTTTTTGTACTTTGTGTTTCAGAGGTGCTCGGTGAGGCTGGGCGTGGCTTTGCCGCTGGACTGACACACACCTGCGGCACACTGAGTGTAATCAGCACCGGCTCTTGTACCCAGACCTCCCCTCTGCACGGCGCCGGGTTATTGCCACCAGCTCCAGCGGTGCTTGGTTTCTCCCAGCGTCTTAACGTCCACTCGTCAGTTCCTTAATCCAGCCTTTTTCCTCTTCCCGTGGACCAGCTCCTCTACCACCTTCCAGCCTCCGGCACCTCTCCCACCCCACTCAACCCCCGACTGCCTGAGCCAGCCACCTGCGTAACCGTGAGTCTCCACCTGCACCACCCTCACCGCCTCTAGCTGCCAGCAGTTCCTTTGTGATCAATAAATTCACCTTTTCAAATGTCCTCCCTGTTTGGTGTCGAGGTTTGGGTCCACCGGTTCTAACAGCAAGCGTTACATCATCAGTATTAAACTGAGACTCCTAGTTCCACATCCAGTTTAAACTTTCTTCTAGTATGTTTAGCTACATTTCTTAACCTGAAAGATGTTGTTTGTTGCTATAATAATGCAGATGATGCCACTGCTTCAGTGTCTGATCGACTCAATTCTTTTTAGATCGCTTCCCAAATTCTCACTTTATCTTTCATAACTAAACAAACTACTTTTAAATCACAAATGTGCTAAATTTACAAGTAGTATTAAACCCTTTTACCCTGAAACCCGTTAATGTCTGTACATGTACCCATCTGTCCTTACGTAGCTTTTATTTTTTTGCTATTTGTTTTTGTGTGTGTTACTTTTTGGTTCATCTGAATTATTGTAAGCTGGTCTCTGTTTCAATAAAAGGACAAAAAGAGGAAGCTAAATTTAGCTGATGTGTTAGCCATGACTCGCTTTAGATTTGACATTGTATCACCGGTAACTTCTCGTTCCTCTAAATCACGGCGTGACCAAACTTTTTCCTCTTAGCGAGCCAAAACAGAAACCTAATGTTGGACTGTGGGCCGATTGAATTGTTAAATTAAGTGTTTCTCAAACTGTAAGTGATACTGAGCGACTCCAAAGCCTCGTAGTGAGTGGGATAGATGTGTTGATTTTAATATTAAATCAATGAGCGCTACATGAGACTGAAATCCTCCGGGTTGGAGCCAGACGCTGCTACAGCGATGTCTCCGTTCTTCACGTTAAGATGGCAACAGAGACGATGATGAGTGAGTAAAGCGAGGCTATTTTGCCAGACTGTCATTTAATTTGGCTATAATTTGTAAGACACTGTTGAAGGCAGATTGTGAGTCTGTGAGTTTTTTTTTTATTATTATTATTAAGTGGTTTTGGTTTAAAAATGTTTTGAGAAACACGGCTGTAAATTCCCTTAAATTGATTGAATTCCTGCACAAAGCCGTGCTCAGATTATGACAAATGATTAATAATTTGGGATCTTAAATGTGTAAAGCCTGTATGTTTGCCTCAAGACGGCATGTACAACAATTTATATGATTTTTAAAGAGTTTAATGGGTGTTTATGCTAAAAACATCTGCCAAAACTAAACCTTGTGGTATAGTTTTCAATGTTTTAAACAGTTAGGAGGTCCCTGTGTGTGGTTATACTTCATTAAATCTCAGTCTCAGCCTTTTTTGAAACTAGTTCACCATTAACGCCTGCTGACTTCCTGCATGGTGGTTCCCCCCCGCCGTGTGCAGCCGGTGCCCTGTTGATCGTTGTGCCCCGGGCCCCTCGCGGCCTGAGTGCGCCTCTGATTTTAAAATGACTTCAGTTTAACTTTGCTGGCTGCTGAATGTTTGGATT
>OMLP01030612.1:5058-34110 GCA_900302685.1 Spondyliosoma cantharus
AGGTACAGCAGAGGGTCACACACTTGCATCTTGTCGATGCCGGTGATGGAGTTGGCCATGGAGAAAACTTTCACCACGTACGCTGTGATCCTGACATACAGAGGGACTGTCATCAGCCGACATCCGGTCACTTTTAAACACACTATATCCAAATTTTAATTAAGGTATTGAATACTACTGTGAATATAAGCCTCTCAAATATTAAATTGGCTATCAATTTGTTTGGAAATAAGGTCATGGGATTTAGAGATAAATGAATAAATGTTGACAATACCATGTACTTGCACCTTCCCTCCTGTATGGGGGGTAAGAGCCATCACTCTTTCTGTAAGCCAGCTGGTTCTCATAGCCTAAAAACACAAAACAACACGAAGAAATTAAAGATGGGATGTCTCAATGTACTCATAATGAAAACAAAGCTTGTACCAAAATATCAATCAGCCACCCGCCCGTCCACCAAGGAGGCACTTTACTCATCATCCATCAACATCCATCCATCATTCACACATCCATCAGTGTATCCATCTATCCCTTTGGCTATTTATTCATTCATCCATCATTCATGTGTGTATCTAGTCAACATCCATCCATCCAACCACGACTCCATCCATCCTTGTATCCAACCAGCTATTCCCCATCCATCCATCTATCTATCCATCTATCCTTCCATTAATCCATCCAGCCATCAATGTGTCCATCCAACCACATCTCCATCCATCCATCCATATGTCCAATTAGCAAGCAACCCATCCATCCATCCAACCATCCATCCATGTGTCATCCATCTATCCATCCCTACAGATTTAGATCAGTCTGTCCATCATCAGTTAACACACCAATGTATTTACACATATACAACAGCAAAACCAAAAAAAAACATTGTATCCACTCATTTAAATGCCCATCAATCATCCAATTTCTGCTTTGTCTTCACATTTTTTGAAACCGTTCAACCATCCATCCATGTATCCATGTGTTTTCCCTTCTGTCTCACCTCTCCTGATGTATCGGAGAGCCTCCGCCTTGCGCTCCACCCCTACACTCTCCCAGTTGTTGGTCCTGTCCAGGTAGAGGTAGGCGATGAGTGGCAGAGTGATGCTGGCCAGGTTCTGCTCCACACAGCCGCCGGGCATCCGGATCAGAGAGGCCAGAGAGTCCTCACTGATCGAGTTATCAATACTGTCGGCCAACACGTTGCCTGGAGGGGAGAGGAGGAGTCAGTACCTTCTCCGAGGTTCATTAATAACCTTTATCACCACTTGTGTTCGCGGCTGACCTCTGATGTTGATGAAGGTCTCCGGCACAGAGTTCGGCACAACTGACTCCAGCTCGACTTTGCCCAAACGAATCGTCTGCGTTCCTGTGGTGGACGGACACCGAGACGCAAAGTTAAACTTCATAAATATACCAAACCTGAAGAGGGGCCATTCCTTGCACAGACATATACCTAAACCTGCACAGACCCCACAGTATTCTGTTTAAGCAAGATAAAAATAAACCATTACAGAAATGATGCACCACTGCGACCTTCTTACCTCCCTCTGCAGATGGGTTCAACACTTTACTCCAAGTTTCAGTCTTCTGCACTCCATCCAGCTGTTTGGGTTAAGAGCACAGTTATAATAAAGGAAGATCTTTACTGTGTTCTTTATGAATTACCTTCTTAATTTGTACTATATTAATTTGTGTTCTGTAAACTGTCTATAAAGCATTTTTAAAGAATCCAGACTATCAACATTTCAGCAGCTCAGTCTGTTCACTCAAAAGTCGGATGTAGCAGACACACTGTCAAATTAACACCGCCCCCCATCTTCATCATCAAGGGTGACTCACCACCACCCGAAGAGATTTCTGGACGCGGTCTCCTCCCATCATGTCTCTGCCGACCACCATCACCTCCAGAGGAAGTTTCCCCACCGCCAGCGGTACGATGGTGTAAGGCACCATGACGGAAGTGCCGGCCCGCAGCGTCACTTCCTGTGTGTGTCTGTCCTTGAAGGCGATGCTGCACATGTTTTCTGTCTTCATCAGCACCACCCGCACCTGAAACCAGTCACAACAGAATGAATGAGGCCCAGGATGTGTTGAATGCATCGCATTTTATTGTCACTGTCCGCTTTAGTCTAGATAAACATATTCAAAAAAATCCATTCGACATTCTTACAGATGGCTGCAATGTTCAGGTTGATTTAGATAATTCTGGTGTTGAATGACAGGTTTTTAACTCAGGGTCAGAAATCATTTGAACTTCTTTCTTATTTGAAGCATTTTCCAGCAAAATTGCAATTAGCTGCTTCACTATAATTAGCTAATTCGCAGACTAGATACGATTAAAGTGTTTCTCGGTATCGTAGACAACTAGTTGTGTTTGAGTTTCTTGAAGGCGTTTCAACTCTCATCCAAGAGGATACTTCAGCTCTAACTAACTGGAGGGGAGCTGCAGGCTTTTAAACTCTGTGTGGGAGTGTCCTTACAGAGTCGTTAAGGACACGCCTGAACTCTGAGTTTCAGAGTCGTTACGTGGCTGTGCAGTGTCGAGGTGATGGTTCTTACGTGCAGGTCTTCGGAGCCGTAGTTATGGACCACGGCTTTAATCTGGACCTGTTCGTTCCTCGCCACTGAATACGGCAGCTTCAGGTCCACAAAGAAATGCTTCCAGGCTCTGACGTTGTACGGCTCGGCAACACAGAAACCTAAAAACGTTCAGAGGCACGTTCGTGATGGGTCTGCTACAAGAGGACATGTTGCAATCTGGTTTGACTGTGGCACAGTTTGATGAGCAACCTGGACTACCACCTACACCTCTTCTTCCTCCTACCTGTGTGAGGTGACGCACTGATGGCGAAAACTCCCCACTCTGTGATGCTGTCAGGTAAGGCACTATCCACCCTCTTAGAGGCCAGCCTGTGGATCAGAATCACGTCTGTGTTATCACCAACAGGAAGGTCAAAATCACAAAATCAAACACGGTTTAGTACAGCTGAAAAAAAAAAATCCTAATTTACTGCATGAATATTAAAAGAAGGCCAAGGTTTTACTATCATACTACAGTCGGGACGCTCAGAATAAGCAGATATTTACAAAAATCAATGACATTGCTGAGATTAAACATTAAATATATTGCTCTACGAACTAGCAACTAATCACATTCTGTTGTCTTTATGTTTATTTTCTCAGAATCGGGGCTGTAAATGTTAACTTTGGGACTTGGTTTGGGTTAAACAAGGACATCACACACACGCGCGCACACACACACACACACACACACACACACAATAATATGGGAAACAGAGTCAGCATTGTTGACTCTGAGCCGTTCTATCAGCTGTTATCACTGACCAAACAAAACCTGATGCAACTCAGGGGATTCACAGAGCTGCTAGGTGATTTGTCTGACATGATCAAACAGCTTTGGATCATCTGTGATCCATTTTTTAAGCATGGTGCATCAATTTGGAGACTTTTAAGGACATAGTCACAGGTTAAGTCCACCATTTTCAAATGCATGTCAACAGGCTGTAGTAAACTCTTTAAACATCCAGATACTGGACAGACAAGTCAATCAAACTGACCCTCAAACACAGCTATCGACACCATTGCTACACAGCAGAATCCTTAAAATTGCAAAACCTTGTAAAAACACTGGTTCTCAACCTTTTTCGGCCTAGACAGTATTCTGTGTTATCTCGTCAGCATCTCATTTTAATGCCAGATTTGATTTAACTGGACAGTTGGAAATGTATTATCATTAGTTTCTCAGGGAGAAAAAAAAAACTGTTAATATAAATCACATTCATGAGGGTTAATCAAATGCAGTGGTCAGAAGTTAGGCATCACAGAGAGCAGCAAATCAGAACCGCTGAACAAGACGCATTTATTATTATGTTATTAATGTTTGCGACGGAAAACAAGAGAAGCTTTACAAGAAAAGTGTGTTTCTGGATGCTATTCGCTACAAGTTGCTTTCACGGCAGCCGAATACTCCACTTGTTGATTTGTAACCATGGTGATAACACATCATTCACACAGTATCACCAGGAACGATTCAGGCTTTCAGGAGGAGGCAACTCTTAATTTTCTTCCATGGTGAAAGCCAAGGATACTCACCCGTCTTTGTCTACCTGGCTGGGCAGGTTAACATCCATCCACAGCCAGGACTCGTAGAACTTGGAGCGCAGATACACTTGAGTCTCATCCAGGTATTCTTCTTCCTCCTCATACTGCTCTTCCTCCTCATTCTCCACAAACACTGACGACACCGTATCTACTACATCTTCTTCTGGCATCGCCATTCCCTTTGCATAGAGCACTCGTTCTTCAAATTCTCGAGAAGCCACACGAACGTTGGTTGCTCCCAGACCTATTTGAAGACATTTAGAAAAGGTTAGCAGGTCTTGATCTCCCATTAATATAAATCTAGAAGCTCAATTAAACAATCAAAGGTGCCCTGTGCAGTTTAATTTATGCATCCATGACGTGTGACATACTGTTTGTGTTAAATGCATTTCCCTCCTCGTTCTGTAGGAATATTTTGTGCTGACAATGTTAGAGCCAACGTAACGCCGCAACCTGGCATCCGGGCATCACCTGAGGGTCTATTTTCGACCCACATCATGTTTTCCTAACCATGAGCAAGTATTTTTGTTGGCTGAACCTGATTAAACAGTGATCGAAAGCAAAAAAACCATCTAAAACAGGAACTAATAAGTGAAGCTAGTGTGGCTAGAAGTTTAGCCTCACGGTTGTTTGCCTCCCTGCACCGGACAAGTTGAATACGTTGAATAATTTATCATAATTATCTTGTGAATTCTTGAATTATGGCCAAAACTGTGTCCTTTGGCCACCAGAATCTAGTCAGTTCATCCTCGAGTCATCGCGGACATTTTTAAGAAGTTTGCTAAGTCCCTCAAAGTATTCTTGACAACAATGAGACGGACGGACAGACTGCTGGAGCTGAGCATCAGGGAGTCCTTTTTGAACGTATTTAAGTTGTTCTTTACATTAAACTTGTGTGTCGAATTATGCGCCTCACATTGGTGTGCGTGTGGTCGAGAGTTAGTAGGAGGCTAACGCTACAGTGGTGAACGTAGCAGTTCAGTGTGTCTCAGCTACATGTCGGTGAATAAATGCTAAACTCTTCAACACCCAAACCTCGTTTCAGTGTCTTGCTTGCCCCCCTGCTGATTAAAGTGAAGCGGGTCAGCCGCCGACTTAGCGACAACATCAACCCAGAATCCTACTAACTTAAAATCAGACAGTAGTGTTGAAGAACAGTAATTACGGGGGACAAAATCCCTAGAGAATTCCCGTGACACCCAACGGAATGGAAAGGTGGGCCTGGGCGGAGCAGTGGTGGTGGGAGCTGTAGTCGTGGGTGGTGGGGTGGTGGGAATCTCGGTGTTGAACTCTTGGTTCCTGTAGGTGGCGCAGCAGTAGCGGAAGGCCCGGATGCACTCCCAGCCCTCCGTGATGTAGAGGGAGCGTCGTGTACAGGAGTACGGCATGGGAACCTCCCTGAGGCCGTCCTTACAGCAGCGACTCAGGAGCTTCTCCTTGTAATGACTCTCTGGTGGCAGAAAGAGGGACGTGAGGAAACCAGTCGTCTGTGCTGGTAATATTTTTTATTTCAACAATTAATGAAATGACTGCCAAACATGCACCTATTATGCAGCTTGTTTTAGGTAGTTGTTTTGCTTTTAACAACATATTTATCATATGATTGAGTCTCTGCCCTTTCTTTTACAGCAGGCAGCTGTTTTTTACTCCCTGCCCAGCACTAAACGTGTGACGAAGTTAGGGACTAGGTGATGAAGACAGTGGATAACTTAACAGCTAAACAGTCAGATATTTTCCTCAAAAAGTTGATTGAGTCCTAAACCCTTGCATAAATCAGGTAGACAGAAACACAACTCCAGTGGGAGTTTTTTGTTGCTCTATGTCTGTTGCATGTAGCGTAAAAATAAATGTTACGCTAATCTAAGAGAAGTCGTTCTTAGAAACTGTCTGTCTGTCTGTCTGTCATCACACAGTGGACGAGCACCATGAAAACCAGAGCCAGTTTGTAAATCAGACTCTTACTGACACTAGGAAAACATCGTCTCTCCAAATAATTCACCGGGAAATTAATTTAACCGAGAGAGAGAGATGAGCAGATGATGGCTGTGAAATTAATGCCAGCCAACCTCAGTCGAACATCATTCAGCTCAAGTCTCCAGTCAGAAGTAAAACGTGCTCCTGACCAGACAAAGTGATGCGAGTGACTCTCACCCAGCTGGGCTTTACGCTGCAACAGTTCAGCAGAGCGCCTCTTTCTGGCACTGGCTCGACACTTGAGCTCTGAGGAGAAGAAAACATTTTTACTCCGACGTACAATCAGTTACTGTATCATTGTGTCAGTAAATCTTATTGGAAGTCGCTGTGGATTTAACTGCAGCTCAGTAGGCTACGTCCAAAACGTAAATTTGTGTTGTTGCCGTGTTTAGTTAAAAAACTTATGCAAAGACTTTATGTTTGCTCATTCAAATCCCTCTGCTCTATATTTTCTCCCACTTTAAACCCCACATATTACAGAATTGCTTCTTAGAAACTGAGTCCTCCATGTCTGTATGTTGCATGATGTAGCATGAACCTGTAGTAACCATACAAACATGCTTTTTCTTTTCCAAAATAAAAGCATGAAAATTCCATAACAGCTGTTCAATATTCGACATTGTGAGAAATGTTGCATGTGACAGTATATACGGCAATATTCAATAATACTGTATGTAGTGTTGGCCCAGACTCTTGAGCATCGAGGGCAGCTTTAGTTCAGGACAAGCTTAATACGCTGCGACATACATTATCGGACTCAGACAGACTTATTTACAGATTGTGTGAGAAATCCACCTGCAGGAGCTCCAGTGTTGCTTCACTTTGAACAAACTCACAGTGCAAACACGGACTTCAGCAGCTGCAGACAGCACACCAGAAAAACGGGCAAAAACAGACTATCAATGCTGTTTTAACCTACTTTTACTTATTTCAAGAAAAAAGGTCACAAAATGTTCCTAATAATATATAGTAATATGTCTGTATATATGATTATAATAAATATCTCCCCCATAAAATGATTGGAAAACTCGAGTGCCATATTCTGCAACTGGACATCGGACTTTCTCACAAACAGATTTGCAGTCACACCTCCTCCCCTCTAGTGCTTAACACTGGAAGCCCTCAGGGCTGTGTGTTCAGCCCCCTCCTGTTCACAATGTGCACCTATGACTGCACAGAAACATGGAGAGATTGCAATCTTGTGCTCAACGTCAGCGAAACCAGGGAGAAGATTGTTATTAGAAAAAAAAGGAGGCAGAGACGCCTGTCTACATCGGTGGAGCTACGTTTCTGGTGACCAACATCATAGAGAAACGCAAACAGCTCCATTTCTGAAGGAAACTCGTAGCTACCTTGTCTGCTCGGGGTTTTGAACCTGGCGCTGGAAGCGTAGAGCAATCCTGCGCCTGAGAACACTGATTGGGCATCGCTGCCTCCACCTCGAGTGCAGCCGATGTCTCCGTGCTCCACCACGTCCCACATCTGAGTAGAAGACATTACGACATTGCTCAGATTCTACATTTTGCTATGAACTGTTCTTGCTTCATCCAGCACCAGGTCTCTTTTCAGTGAAACATTGGTAAAAAAAAAACACATTCCTGCACACACACACCTTCCTCTGTGTAAGTCTGTCCCCTTTGAGTAGATACACAGCGTTGTCCACAGCCACCAGGCTGACCTTCGCTCCTGGATCCCCTCTGACCTGAAAGCTAAAGCTCTTCCCCGGAGAGTAGTCTCGACGTACACCGTCCACCGGCCCGACTGTCAGCTGTTAGAGAGGCCGAATAAAAGTACATCAACATAACGATGAACAAAAGTCTGAAGAGCAGAGCAAACATTCATTGGGTTTCAGACCAGAACTGGGATTATTCAAAATAAACAATCAAACCAAAAAACAAAACGAGGGGAGTAGTTGTGAGGAGTCGGCTACCTTTGGATGTGAACACATTGGATGCTCTAATTAGTATTTGGGGAAGAAGGATGATGTACATGGGACTGAGCCAAAAGCCAAAACAACACTCTTTTTGTCAAAATTGAATAAATATATATAATATTCCTGGCATTTTTTATGCTTTATAGCCCCACTCCAGCGTATTTCAGCATTTCTATGATATTTCATATCCTCTCCTGACACTGACTAAACAACTGACTCACATGAATAAACTGTGCAGCTCCTCAGACTGCTCGTTACATCCATGCGATTACTATCCATGCTAATGTTGTCCATGCTAAAATCCATGCTATTAGTGTTGATCTTACTAAAACAGCAATCTGTGCTACAGCTGGGCTTTAAGCCTGACTTCCTGAAATAAACTCTCGTTACCCCTGACACTTAGCTGATCTCACCCCTCCAGTGCAGGAATCGACCACGTCCACCCAGATGGAGTCTGGAACCACCTCCTCCCGGCTCTTCCAGTGAATATTGTAGAAAGCCACAATACGGAACGACGGCATCATCTCTGGCGTGACCGTCAGTCCGATGGTGGAGACCAGCTGACCGGTCACATCCACACGCTCAGCTGCAATGATTTTGCCTTTATTCAGCACCTGAGAAAAAACTCATTATCAGTACTTCACATTTGTTTTTTTTCGTTGACTTTGTGTTGAAATTGCGATGTAGTGTTCTCGTCTCACCAGGTAGGTGATGTGTTTAACTAAACCTCTGTGTGCCGGGTCTGAAGTAACGATGCTCAGGTCCATAGACAGTCTGTCTCCCACTGACAGCCTGTTGGTCCTCGTGGAGATGTACAGGTAATTCTGTCGGGCCTGGTTAAAGGGGATGTAAGGCTGAACAGTGATCTGTTGTTTGGCCTGCTGCTCTGGTCTCAGGTCAGCCTGTGTGGTCTCCGCCTGGGAAACGGAGAAGATTCAAAACCAATTACCACATTACCACATAATGACCTGGACTATTCATCTACAGTTATCATCCTATTTCAGTTGTTATGGGTGTATAACTACGGCTGTCGAGGTAAATAAAGACACCGGACACTATTTGAGGACTATTTAGAGTAAAGTTGGGAACAATTTTGTCTTAATAATTCCAAAGATGGATGTCCTGTTGTCCAACAACCACATAGATCCTGAGGAGACCAAATCCGTCGCACTGAACTTTGGGAAAATGTCTCTAAAGTTGTGCAGAACACATTTTTGGTGTAATGGTGCATCCATAAATAATGTGACTGGCACCTACATTACCCACAATGCATCTTAGCACACTGCCTCACTGGAGGCAATTAATCAGATTAAATGCAGCTTCCTTTAAACAACCTTTTTTATTTCACATACTCCCCGAGACCTGAAAAAGCAACAACACAACAGAACCAGTGCAGTCTGTTCAGTCAGTAAGAGAATCCGTCATACTAACAGTGATGACTTGTGCGTGATGAGCTTTTGGCATGTTGATGCGGCCTTCGGCGATGCCGGAGGAGGCGAGCAGGGGCGTGTCCAGGAGATTCAGCTTGACCGGGACATTGTGGGCCAGGGAGCCGTCATGGTGGCTCACCTGAATCTGGACAGGACGGGAAAAAATTCTCTCAATGACTCGCAGTGATGGAGCAGAAGGACACGTTAACACAAGACACAGAGGATGAGCCTTACTGTAACGTCGAAGGGCAGACCGGGCTTGAAGTACTTCGTCGTGTCTCTGAAGGACAGGACGTAAGGAGACTCCACAATTTTGATGCCAGTCTTCTCGGCTTCAACCAAATCACTGCCTGTACAGGAGGAAAAAAAAACAAGGTAAGTTCACGAATCTTACCTCTGATTTTTGGATTTTTTTGATGCCAAGTCACTCTTGAAACATTTTAAATGGATCTTTTACAGTTCATGAAGGGAAATTCTGGGTTATTTTACTCTTATGGGGTAAAAACACAAATGTTTTAATGCAGTGTCTTGTTGTTTGTACCAGCGATTTAATCTGGAGTCTTTCATGTCTGTTAAAGGTTTGGAATTGCTTGCCGTCAGCAATCTAACGCAGTCTAACATCGGTCTTCGCAGCTTGAAACTCGTGCCCCACATTTCCCAAAAGCTGACACACGGGACAGAGTCAATGTTTTTCAGTTTGTTCAGAGTGCGAAGGTCATGTGATACACATCTGACCACGGACTACATTTCAGAAGTGGGATTGTTTGCATGAACCATCAATATGTCCTGCGCAGGGTGAATAAAAATTACAGCATTTTTGGAAGATTTTGGTCTTAAAAGCTAAAAGCAACAAGGCGAACACAATCGACTGAGTCTCAGCAACATGTTTTGAGATCATGTGACAGCTTCTTGTAGAGTACGAGCACATGAAAGGTGATCAAACTGTTTTAAAGCGCAGTGACTATGACCCACTGATTTCATTGATGGAAAGACGGTTGGCATCCTGTTACCATTCCTCTGTTCCCACTGATATGAAGGTCTTACCGGTGCTGGTGAGCACTGAGGCCTTGACGTAAACGGAGCTCCCGACCAAAGACCTGATGTTCGGGTAAGCTTTCTTGATCTCGTCCATGCTCAGTGTGACGACTCCACCCTCCAGCTGCAGGAGAACAAGAACACAGAGTATTTTTTAAAAGCATTTGACAGAAATAGAGGCCATTTTGCCAGCTGAATGTGTCTAATTTAAAGAATTAGCAACCAAAATGTAAATCTTGACAATAAAGTCTTAGCTGAAGGTCCAATCACAAGCTTTCAACACTGGCGAGAATGAAATGTGTTTTTAATGTTTCTGCAAAGCGCGGCTAAGCTCTAATGTACTAAATCTGCCCAATGACGCTGGTTGAAATTGTCTGTTTATGTCTATTTTCACAAACTTTCACGACCTTTCCCCCTCAAATTCACAAACTCACAAGCGGAAGGAAAATCTCACGACGGCACCGATACACCGGAGAAAAGAGCTGGTGGATTTTTGAACTGAGCGACTTACATCTGACACCTGCTTCACTGAAGACAACCGGATCATGTCTTGGTTGATCTTCACTCCGAACACCACGTAGGCCGTCCCCTGGACTGGCTCCCCATACAGGTAACTGAAACACAGCCAGCGGGGTTCAATTTAAGTTGAGCTCAGATCATGGGTGCACACGTCGCCAATGGGATTCTTAAAACCGGCTTGCGCAAGGTTAGAGCTGGGTTAAACTAAGTGCAGGTTGAGCAGAGAGTCAACTGCCAACAGGAGTAGCAGCTAAAGTTCAATCAGTGGTAATGTGGGTTAACAATGTGTGAGCGTGTTTGACCGACTTGGCTGAGATCTCTACGGCCAGTTCGCTGTCATCCAAGTTGAGAAATGACTTCCTGGGCGATAACGTGACATTGAAGGCAGGAAGCACTGAAACACAACAAGCCATAAAAGATATAGCACAACGTGGTCGACAGTTGGAGAGACTCCGAGCACGGTTTAACCCGACCTACCATATTTCTTCACCTCGAACTGGGCGGTGAACGTGTTCTGCTGCCAGTGGTCGAACTTTGCGATCACTTTCCATGTTCCTTCACTGCCACAGAGATGAAGTCATATCAGAGACGGCATGTAAAACAGGCGGTTCAGGTTAGCAGTCAGAAAGTCTTACTTGACCATTTCAGAGAGAGGAAACGTGTCTCCAAAGATGCCATTATTAGCTCGAGTCCTTTCGATCTGTTTCACCACCACACCGTCTGGATTCTGAAACACACACAGCGCAACATCCCTGAGGGATAAACAACCTTTAATTCAACAGGATATCACATAAATATCAGCAAATAGGGTTGTTTCATTTACCTGTATATCTATTGTGACGGACGTATCGAAGGCCTTAAAGAACAGAGACGATGCGAAGGCTCTGAACCGAACTGGAGGGGGGGGGACAGAGAGACAGGCCGAGAAACTGAAACTCTACACGTGGTCCGTTACATTAACGCACCGCTATCTTGTGTTTTCTTCAGTGTCTGCCGTCCTCACCAGTGTCTCCGGGGTTATAGATGGGTTTGTCTGTCTGGATGAAGATGTATCCGGAGTGAAAGGACACCATCAGCACCGTCTCCTCAGAGTGGAGGCCACCGAAGTCCACCCTCAGATACACAAACTTGTTCTTCTTCTCGTCGCGATTCAGACGATCTGAGGGAAGCTGGGGTGGCGCGAGAGTCAGACACAGGAGGGTTTTCAGACTCATCATGACGTCTCTTCTTACTGTTCTGTGTTTCAGTACCACGTCAGATTGAATTTGTACACATGTGGCCTGAGCTCGACCCCAAATTCGAAGTCGTATTTGAATGACGTGTCAGGAAATCGCCATGCTAATAAAAACATCTAACACCGGACAGTAGTTGTTGTCTTGTTCACTTCCTATAGAACCATCAGTATTAAACTGAGACGTTGTGTCACCTGTATGGTTTTGAGAGCCTGGAATCCATTTTCCAGGTCGAGTGTGACAGAGTCCTGGAGGAGCAGGGTGGACTTCCCAAAGTCCTGGATGGTGATGGACACGGTGACGGGGTTGGACACACCATCCGCCTGCAGGTAGATGTTCTCCTGGCTGTCTGTCCTCAGCAGGTCTGGAGCCAGCAGGGTGAACCTGCAGGAAAACCCCGAGACACGAGGAATCTATCAACTGTTTAATTACGTCTGGTCCATCTGTCAGACTGCTCCAACAACAACAATAATTCTAAGTAGCGTTTATATCAATGAAAGGGAAGTGTCATTTGGACCGAGCAGAGCAGGTTCAAATCAAAGCGTTCGATCGAGATCCGAGTAGAATAAAGCTCCAAATAATAGAATCGATATTTACTTCAGTTTAAATAAATATCTGTGAGTCGACACCACAGCATTAATATTAATGCTTTAGATATAATTATAAAAATATCAGAACTTCTAGAAGAAAATTACATTCTTGGACATAAAAACTCACAGAAAATACATCTAAACAGTTGAATTAATGAATTAAATTGATAAACAAATTTGTCTGAGTTCTGAGTTCTGAGTCTGAGACAAGTCGTGGAATCTGGTGAAAATCTTCAAGTTGAGGAGAGACCTGAAGCCACTAAAAACAAAAAAAACAATACATGTCATATTAAATACAAATGGTTGACTACAAAGCCTGTAAAAGGCCAGTAAAGACAGATCATTTATGAGCAGTGAGAAGTCAGAGGAGAAGAAAAAGAGAACAAGAAAATCCTAAACCGACAATAGAGCTCAGATAAGACATGAAGTAAAACTGAAGCCGTCCTTTAATTAGCAGCAGTTCGACTCTTTTATTAGTGGTTGCGAGATGAGGCATACAGCTGTACCTCGGTGACGGACTAACTGTGTCCTTCTGGTTTTGTTCTCTGCAAAAAAAAAGAAACAGTGCAAATATGAATTCAGGTCACGGTTCAGCGCTGATGTGGTATTTTAGGTCATTTAGCTTCAGTCTGGTGTCGTGTAAAAATGAGCGACAGGACAGGGGGGAAAGTTAGTGGCACTCGTTTATGTTTTAATCTGTGTATCCCATAATATATCCTGCAGTTTGATAGGCTAACAGCAAAGAAAGTAAACAGTGGATAATGTGTCTCGTGGTGTGTCTGAGAAGCTGTCACACGATGACAATAAATATCTTTGGGTGGGAAGATGTTGGACGATAACACTTACAGTATGATTGATATATAATTGCTGTTCATATATGTTTTAATGTGATTTTTCAAAGAAATCTGCAAACATTCATCAACGGAAAGGTGCATTAAGAAGAGTTCACCTCGAATTTCACTTTTTAAACTGTATCAATGTCCAGATTTGGGTACTTACTTGTGCAATCCCCAGAATGTTTCTATCGATGTGAATCTGAGGAGCAGATTAAAAAAAATAATAATGACTTCCACTGTCAGACACTGAGGCTTGAAGCTGTGTGTATTATTACAGACACATACCTTTCTACAGGTCTGCGGGGGGTAAAGAACAAAACATCATTAGTAAAATAAAAACGTTCAAAGATGTAAACCGTCCTGATGGCAGCAGAAAAAGGAAACGTACCTCGCCAAAATAAAAGGCCTAATCTGTCCATTCGCGTTGGTGAAAAGCACGAGAAATAAAATGCTGTGTGGCGTCCACTGACCCATGTTGACTGACTGGGAGCTTCAGTGGACTGTGGCCGCAGGAGAGACGGACAACTTCTATATCAGACCCTGAACCCCCCTCCTGTAACCCAACAGACACTGTACAGTCAACAGGAGGAGGAGGAGCTTCAGTTTCTGATCAATGACAAGAAACAAAACTGACTGCAGGCCCGGTCGGGAAGCTTTCACTCTCCAGCTACTCCTAAACTATGAGGGCCACTATTCAGCCATTCAGGATGACGAGAGATTTCTGGATCGTTTGTTTAAGAAACAGTCTGGTCCAAAAGTCTGAGAACACACTGAAAATCTCAAATGGAAATAATCAGACAGTTAGAGGATTCAGGAGAAGTGTCAGAAGTCAAATTGAGAGAGTTTCTCAGTGTTAAAATCATGGCTGCACTCAAGGTTTCCGAGGGTGCAACTGGATTGGGATCAGTTGTTTCCAAAGCATGATCAGGCAGACCCAATGATCAGGTGACGACATCATCAGAGGACCAAGACACAGAGTTCCCCGAGAGATAGAAAACACAGCTATCCAGCAAAAAACGCGCATGTCCAATCTGACCAATTTTTGATAAAACTGAAGGAGGAAGGGTTCCTCTGAGCTGAGACAATTGTCCCAATTCTTAAGCCAATCAGCAAAAGACTGATCAATGGAACGCTGTCTTGTAGTCGTCTCAGAGGACGAGCTGCAGTTTCTAAACCTTCTCATGAGGTAAATCAAGTCTTAACCTCCTGAGATGGGTAAAAGTATTTTGGCTGGAAAAAGTCCTACTTACTATTGATCCAAGTTAAGAGATTTATGGCAGTAACAGAAGAGTGCGTGTAAGGAGACAAACAGTTTTTATTTACGTTTTTCACAACGTCCCAACTTCTATGGAATCAGCTTTGTAGCTTCACTCTTTGATTCTACGTCTGAGTGAAAAGAATTCACCACTCGGTTGCAACAATATGTGATGTTCAGGCAACAAAGTCGACAACAGTATTTTACACTTTTGCATTTAATTCTACCAAGTTCCAGACAGGTTTGTCATCTGATCACGTATGTGAGAGTCAGATTACAATTTAAGATGGGTCTGTAGTGTTTGCACAAAGGATTAATTATTACCAGGTTGTACGATGTGTCACTATTCTCCAAATCCATGAATTCACAATGTCATCGACTTTGAAGTCATGGCTCCATAACATTTTTACAGTATAGAACTTTTTTGGCATGTTAAGACTTACAAGTCATGATGTGTAAAGATCAACAGATCGTTGGTTTCACAGCTGCTCAAGTTCTTCGTTAAAAAGGATGCTACGTGTGATATTCTTGTTGTCCATATAATCAAATTTAAATACTTTATTTACAATGTAATGAAAACATTTTTACTGTTAAACACAAAAACAGAAGGAAGATGGCAGAAACAACTCGAGTTTCCTCACCTGCAAAACATCAACATCTTTTTTGTTTTTCTTCACGAGGCGAGTGTGGAAAGAAAAAAATAGTAAAAATCTCGCCTTTGATTTTTACAATTGAATCCTCATTTTGATTGGTTTTCTACTTAGAACTGAAGTTGTTACACTCCTTAACAGGTTTGCTCATCAGTATAACACATTCATGACGTTACATTCTGCGAAGAACAAAGCTTCAAATTAAAATTCACACATTTGAGAAATCAGAATATTTCCATTGTGAGCAGACAGGCGAGTTAACCATGACAGCCTACAGCAGATCTCTGCAGCTGTGACAATCTCACGTTCTCACTAAATGTCACATTGACCTCCATTCACTGAAAACAGACACAGTACCATTTATCTTCTCACCCAGCCTCATTGTCCTGAGTCTGAATCTGAGTCGCTGTAGTCGGCCACAAGAGATGTGACGGCTCGTAAACTTCTGTCCTGCTCCTTCTCTTTCCCAGAGTCCTTTCCGTTTGTCAGTCCTTCCTCTGTAGTTCTGACATGTGCCTCCATGGAGCCACTGTCGTGTGTCCCTGTTACCTCCCGTTCCACCAGTGTTAGTGATAAACGTTGGTCTTCCTCCTTCTGAGAGACCCTAGAAATCTCTTCATTACATGCGTTGGCTTCAGGATGCGACCGTCTGCGAGTGATGGTGGCACAGGGCTCAGGTTTGACTCCCGGTCCTCCTGTGCGTTTGCGGATCAGGGCGCTTGGTGAGGTGCTGAGCGCTTTAGCCACTGCTGCTTCTTTCCCCTGCAGGCCGAGCTTCTGGAGCAGACTGCCTGCAGCACCTCCAGGTGGTGCTGAGGGGGCGCTGAACCACGAACGAGTGGAGATCTCTTTCCTCTTGCTGTGCTGCTTGTCATCGTAGGCTTAATTGGGGAGGGGAATAGTGAGAAAGAACCATAATATTAGAATTCAAACTTATTCCCGTACTTAAAACATAAATTCCTACTCATAAACTCTGGGCACATCCAACTTAATGAGGGAGCATTTGTCTGGAATATTTAGATACATTTTTGAGCATAAAAGTGCCATAAAATAAAACCCATATTGTCGTTTGTTACCTCCTGTTTTGTTTATACACTTGCCAAAGAGATTTAATGTAGTGACAGCTTACAGTCAGGTGCCTGGAAGGTGAGCAGCGCTGCCAGCCTCTTGTCCTCCTCCTTCTCTGGCAGCAGTGGGATGGACAGGTTGGTCCTCATCCTCACTGCGTTGTCCGTCTCCTCCTGCTCAGCTATAACTTTCTTCTCCGTCTGCACAGCCATTCAAAGCAGAGGCGTCAGTTCAGTGGCACAATGCAAATACAATCTCAAAGCAGGGTTACAACTGAATGTGGTATAACTGCTTCATGTGCGGCTGGGAGTCATTTTCTCATTACTATTTTGTCGTCTTTGGAACTAACTCTGCGTTACTGGTGTTTGCTGTTTGCAGTGACGTGACAGGAGGAGGTAGTGACAAAACTATCGTTGTTGCATTAACTTCTGTTTACTAATATAAAGTGTAGATCAATACACAAAGACAGACTGTGATGCTGCAGCTTATGAAAGTCTTCTTAACAATATTTGGAGAACATTTCAACAAAACCTGTCGATATACTCCTGATGATGAACATTTAACTGCATTAACACAGCAGTTCCTAACACACGGCCACTATCTTACTCTGAACTTCCTGCGGAGGCTGCTGTTGAGCTGGAAGTCGTCTTTCTTTGTGGACTGGTATTCTTGGATCTCCGACAGAGAGGGCAGAGCCTTCTTAAGCTTCTCCTTGTCTTTCCCACCGTGGTCGAGTTTGAACATGGCATCAGTCTCCAGTTTCTCCTTCTCTGTCCGCTCTGTAATCAGGTGGCAAAAAAACAGAAGTAAAACAATATTAACCCTGAACAGAAAAGCCTCGAGGCAGCGAGGACATAAAGACGTCTTCAGTTTGAGATGTTATGTGCATGATCCAAAGAAAAAACTTAAATGTCTTTCTTATATAGCTGTTTTGAGCTGCAATGATTAATCGAATAGCTGTCAACCATTAAAGTAATTGCCAATATGTTAAATCGTGTAAAGAACTGAGCAAGTCATTTATCTTTTGATTGATATCAAACACGAATCCTTTACCTGTGGTGAGGATCTGCTCGTTATCAGCCATGTCCCAGCGTTCCTCCTTCCTGTTTGCCCCGCTTACTATCACATAGTCGCAGGTCGCCGGGTCGGTCTGCATCTCGATGTAGTTGATGCACAGATGACACTTCATCCTAAACCTGGTTGAGGAGACAGAAAAATATGCAAATAATTTACATTTCACCTTTGCATTGAGGTTCATGATGATTCTCTTTTGTTTAAAGACATATGTAAAGTTCACATCAGTGGTCAGCCTGTGATTACCTGTAGATTGGCGTGGTGTAGTAGTTCCCCACTTTCTTCTTCTCAGCATTGTAACGGACCCCTGTGCAAGAAGAACAGTAGTGTTATAAAAATAAAACGACACAACATGGGTCTAACTAAACGGGACGTGTTGTTCTTCAAACTCACCCATGCCAATGTGATTTTTGCAGCCATCACACCAGATGTTGTAGGGCATCTCAAACCTTAACAGATAAAAACAGTCACATACACTTGGGTTGTATTATAATACTAATTTTACATGTCCCCATGTTTATTAGATCTATGAGACGTTCACAATCAGATTAATCATTTCTGTTTATGTGTGCACTGACCTGATGATGAGGATGCCCTGGGACAGTTTCCTGGCCCTCTCCCGCAGAGCGTGAGTTCCATGGTAGCCATTGAGGGATCCATGCTAAAGTGAAAAAATGATGGAAATGCGGTTCAGCATCTGGACGCAAAAGGTAAACTAAATATGACTGAAACACACGCTGGTCTGTGTGATCATACACACCTTGGCCGGATCAAAATCTGGAGGGTAGTATTTGTTTGTTCCTTTTCTTTCACCCTGTCAAGAAAACAGTGCAATAATGAAAACTGAGTATGTGAACGTATTTCCTTCTGACTTTTTGTATCTTGACCCACACGGGTAAATTCTGCACATTATGGCTTACCATGGTGACAGCTGGATGTCTGCACCAGTGATGGATTCACCCTGCACAACAGGAAAACAAAGTTAGGGTGCATGTAACAGACACGTAGCTGCCAGTTTATTAAGTCCACCTATATAAAGCTATGGTCGGAGGATAAACTGATTCCATAACACAGATGTAATGCAATAACACTCTGTAATACAATATAGATCAGGAGCAACACAAACAAACATACAGCTGTATTGAAAACCTCTCTAAAACGGGTTTGACAGAAAACTGAACATTATAACCTTCATTAAAATAACGTTAGGAGTTATAGCAGGACTGTTTTAGCAGACTTTGATTGCAGCTAGCCTAGCTTCTGAGGAAAACATATGGCCAATTAAGAAACCTTTTTTTAAGTCTATAGGCCAGATAAGCAGCATAGCCAGATAAGTTATTTGTCAGTCTTGACAAAATCAGTACGGATCTGAAGCTAACTAGTGCAGACCAAGGACGTTATAATCAGGCGCAGACCTTCACCAAACTTTATTAAAAAAGTGTAAACACACAATGTTAAGTAGTGTAAACAATTAGCTAACGTTACAACTTTATTTGGCTGGATAGCTAACAAGAGCAAGCGGTATATATCGACGGGGAAACGCTTAACTCACACAGTTTCACAGGGTAAATAAAAACATTAAATTGGCAGATTTTTGCACAGAGTTTGGTGTAACGTTCCCTCACTAAGCTAGCTAACGTTAGCATGAGCTAACTGGCTAACGTTAACTGTGCAACGTCAGCGCCCGCTTCGGTCAAATATGAACGACGTGTCGCTAAATGACGACCGCAAACAAAACCATTGTTTATTTTTCATAAATGTGCTGCTGTCATATTTAAACTACAGCCCAAACTTTAAGAAAAATACTTACAACTGCTCGTGTAGCAGCAGAAACAGCTACCGACCATACACCAGAGGGGCTGATGGGTAACGGAAGTGGCTATCTGACGGATAACGGAAGTGGCGTCACGGCGTAGAGGATTCTGGGAAGTGCCGGTGACAAGAAGGAAAACGTGCTCAGAGCAGAGCGCAGCGAGACGTTTCTGCTTTTTAAAGCTGTTTTTCGTCAATGCCGCAAAAATGAAAACGGAGCCGCACAAACGTTACATCTGCTCGTTTCCGGACTGCCCGGCGATATATAACAAACAGTGGAAACTGGACGCGCACTTGTGTAAACACACCGGACTGAAGCCGTACACATGTGACCGCGATGGCTGCGGGAAGTCGTTCTGCAGCAGCTACCACTTGGCTCGACACGACCTCAGCCACAGCGGCGTGAAGCCCTTCCAGTGCACCGTGGACGGCTGCCAGGAGGCCTTCACCACCAACGCGAACCGGGTCAGACACGTCGGCCGCGTTCACACCCAGGAGCAGAAGAAGTACGTGTGCAAACATGAGGGCTGCGGCCTGGAGTTCAGGAAGAACAAGCAGCTCAAGGCCCACATGTGTGAGCAGCACACCCAGCTGCCCCCCTACCAGTGCACCTATGAAGGGTGCCGGATGAGATTCACCTTCCCCAGCAAACTGAAGCGTCACGAGAAGGTGCACAGAGGCTACCCCTGCAAGGAGGAGGGCTGCAGCTTCACCGGGAAGACCTGGACAGAGTATCTGATGCACAGGAAGGAGCAGCACCGGCTCATCCTGAAGTGTGACCAGTGCAACAAGGTGTTCAGGGACTCCTGGTTCCTGCAGCAGCATCAGCGAGTCCACGCCGACACGAGGGTGGTCCACAAGTGCCCGAGGAGTGGCTGCGACAGGTCGTTCACGACTCTCTTCAACCTGGAGAGCCACATCAGCTCCTTCCACGAGGAGCTGCGGCCCTTCGCCTGCGCCCACGCAGGCTGCGGGAAGACCTTTGCGATGAGGCAGAGCCTCCAGCGCCACAGCATCGCCCACGACCCGGAGAGGAGGAAGCTGAAGAAGCCGAGACCCAAAAGATCTCTCGCCTCCAGGTTGAGTGGCCACAAGGAAACGAAGAAAGTGGATTGTAAAAAGCTCCGAGAGCCTGAAGCCACGCAAAGTAAGCCGGATCCACCCGGTTCTGTGGAGCTGGTGTCCCTCCTGCAGGACACGTCTCTGCTGTGCAGCCCGGCTGTAGACATACATGGACTGACTGCTGCCCTGACGGCACCTCTGACTGTCTAGAGTCAGATGAAGGACTTTACAGCAACATGTGGAGGACAGCAGGCACTTGATAAGAGCATCTATGAAGTATTATCATTTCTAACTTTGCATACGTTTAGTCCTTTATATTTATTCATCAGGGGTCTCTTTATTCTGGACGGGAGGGGTTGTCTCAGGCAGGAACCTAAAGGACCCAGCAGCCAGCTGAGTTCAGGCATTTCTAGGTTTATATCAGGTATTTCTGAAAATGAGAAGGAAGAAGAAGTCGTTTCTGTTTTGCGTTGCGTCCTCCTGCGTGTCAGCAGCTGCACTTTTCTCTCTGCGTTCCAATGAAGCCATTAAATCGTCCAGATCCTCCTCGTGCCACTTGTAATTAAGAATATATATTTTTCCATGTGTTCATAAAATGTCAGACAGTATAATGTTGCACAAAGCCAGTGTTTGTATCAATAAAACCCCGGCAGTTGTCTCTATGAATTGACTTTGTGTCTGATGTATTTATTGCTGTGAGTCCCGTCTGGGAGCCTACTGTCATCATTTTGCGTTTATTACCCAGAAAAACTTTTATATCACTTATAAATTGTGTCTGTGTTGGAGTGGAAACCCCTCAACTGTAAAAATCTGTCTGTTTTAAAAGTTATCTGTAGGAGAATATTTCACTACCGCTTGTTTTTTTAGACATTTATACAGAATATACAACCATTTTCTGACCTGCGTATACACACATAGTAACAAGGACACAGAACCGTCATTTAATATGAACACTGCTTCAGTTTCTGTGTTCTGCTGTGAAACCCATTTGTTTTTACAGTTTATTATGGAGTTGCAACAATTCGTCGATCAAAAGAGAACTTGTTTTCAAATTAATTTATCATTTTAGTCAATATTTCAAGCAAAAAGCTCAAACATTTGCTGCTCGGCTGTGTCATTCTTTTTGGGTTCGTTGCTTGGATGGAAGAAGCAACATGAAGAGCGGCTGTGGCTCAGGAGTAGAGGCAGCGCCTTGTTATCGGAAGGTCGCTGGTTTGATTCCCGTGTCCTTGGGCAAGATACTGAACCCCAAACTGCTCCTGACGTGCTGGTCGGCACCTTGCATGGCAGCCACCACCATCAGTGTGTGAATTACTGTCTTTGGACAAAAGCGTCTGATAAAACGTCACTTTGAGCTCTTGGAAGTATTTTCACATTTAATTACAACTAAACTCAAAGATGAATCAATAATGAAAATAATCATTAGACGCAGCCTCAGTTTCTATCTTCATCTGAATCTTAGGAATTTTTTTATACCAATCTGGTGTTGACAGTGTTGTTGACAGAACCTGTACGTCATATTTCAGAATCGGAATCAGAATTCCTTTATCAGTCCCGCAAACGGGGAAATCACAATAAACAATAATAGTAAAAAAAGGAATAACATGGTAAAAGGGAAGAAATAGAAATAGACTCGTATATACATACATACAATGTTTACATATATTCACATGTTCAGCATTTTTATGATTATTGGAGAAAATAATAATCTGCCAATAAAAAATAATTGACAGAAATATTTCTGATTTAAATGTGCTACATTAGCTCTGATGCTACATGCAATCCCCAACTAAAGTTATCAAGTAAATGTAGAGGAGTAAAAGTACAATATTGTAGCGGAATAGCAGTATAAAGTAATACAGAATGGAAATACTCAAGCGAGATACAAATACCCCAACATTGTTATTACAGCAAGTAGAGTACTTGAGTAATTGTGTGGGTGCAGAGGAACATGACTTCATCCAACAGTGGCATGTTCAACAACCACATACGACGCTTTGTTTGGGTGTCCGCATACTTTTGGTCACGTCGTGTATCTTTCCCGACTTTTTATGTCATCGCGTCCCAGTAGCCTGCCGCTGATGTCACCGGCGTGCACATCTTCAACCAAAGAAGGGGTGTTGTCAGTGAAAAACAACCTGCGGATTCTTGTGCCGTGATGACACGCGGTGGAGAATCTCAGCTCCGACCAGCCCAGATTTACAGCGTAAACAGGAGCAGCTCCGTGCGAGTTTGAGATTCCGGGGCTAAATCCTCCTCCCGATATTTCCCGTTACAGGAAGGCTGCTCCCTACATTCCTGCCCCGCTCAGCTCAGACGAGCCCTATATGGACTGACTGTCTGACCAGCTCATCCAGGAATGCACGGCAGAACTCAATCCAATTGATATTCTTACAGTCGGAGTGTAACATGTAGTGTCTTCAAATCATTTCCTCCTTTAAAAAAAAAAAAAAAGCTTCCTACATGGCAGTTGGAGCGATACAACCTGAATTCATCGTGCGGAACAAATGCAGAGACACTGACAGCTTTACAGTAACACTGCGGTCATCATGCACAGACACACGGGAGGATCGCTGCGTTTCTTGTCTGTCACATTTTGGTCGAAAGGCATAACACAAATACAGACGTTTCTCCTGTTTGCTTTCTGTTGCTTGTCTCATTTATTTGTATAGTTTGTGCTTATTTTTAAGCCGTTGAATCTCACGGTTATTCCACACTTCAAAGTGTTAATGTATAAATATAGTTCACGCTCTATTTTTACCGCTCCATACAGTGGCGGCTATAGACCAGTTTTAATAGGGGGGCCAGGTTGGGGCCGGCTTTTTTGTTAGAGGGGCACATACAACCCGGGATTAAAAGACAAATCCTTCATTCAGACACATTTTTAATTGGGTAGGAAACTGCTGAGACTTTATTTCTGCCTTTCCCTTCAGTACAAAATCAGTGCAAGAAATCTGTCATTGTATTATTGATGCAGACTCCTTGTCTGGGGGGCCACAGGGGGGTCCGGACTCAGAGTTACAGGGGCACCGGCCCCTGTTAGCCCCCCCCTAGAACCGCCACTGGCTCCATATCAGTCCGGACTCAGGCTACATTTATCTGTTCAGTCTGGATTCATGCCTGAGCCTCTGCAGTCTGGAGGCAGAAGCTGACTGTGATGGGTTCAGAGGTAGCTACCGATAAACCCGTACATGTTATCTCTAAATGTAAGTTCTTCAACAGACAACAATTCTCAGAAAAACGTTTTCTTTTCAGGTAATTTAAGGTCCCATAAATTCTCCGAAGTGGAGGATTAGTTTTCATATTTTTCTAATGGAAGGTTACAGACGTACAGAAAGCTGCACAGCATGAAAAATATAGATTTTTGACGTACGTCTGATTCATGACGCAACATAATAAATGTGCTGAACGGATTTTTCCCCTGAAAGATCTGTGACGCTTTGAAACAGATTTAAAGGTAGACCAGTACGAACCAGACGATTGTGACATTTATATAGGAAGCTGAAATTGGCCCAGCACAGAGGAGCACAAGTGTCAGGGAAAGCTGACTAATTGTACAATAGATATAGGAATTAAAGCATTAGTTTAAAAATGTAATTACAGGACCTTCTGTCATAATGTTAGTTTAGGGGAACAAGTCGCAGTGAAACACAGTTTGGCCACACAGAAAACAAACGCCAGGCTTTGAAGACAGTTTTCATAGTCCTGCAATTAATTTGTAAAGTAATGTTTTAATGCCTATATTTATTGTACAATTACTTAAATGCTTTATTACTATTTCCCTGACACTTGTGGTCTGTCTGTGAGAGCCTGCCCCTTAGTCGGACTCCTTTGAGTGAGCTTCACTTAATTTCCTGAGAAAATACCTCCTGCTCGTTTTAAAAACACCAAAACTCTCGAATCCTAAATTGTACCTTCTGAGCGACAGGAGTTGTTGAATACATTGTTTTAGATTGGGAACGATGAAGGAACGACAGTTTGCTCTCCTCCAGACATTCAGGCTGAAATGTAACGCGGGAGCTTCTGAGGGTCGGTGGCGCTCTTGTGTTTGAAGTCTATACAGCCGAGAGTGTTTGAGTCTGTTTGCTTCTATGATTGAATCAACATTTCCTGCTGGATCTGATAGAAAACATCTGACAAGACCAGGCTTGTAAAATCAGTTTGACTCATTTAGTGCTACATCACAGACGGACAGAAACCAAAAGCAGTCTATGTTGTTGAGGATGTTCACAGCCTGAGGACAGAAGCTGCTCTGTAGTCTGATGCTATGTTTCTTTTTGTCTTTTCAGTATTCGTTGATCTCTGTGCAGACACCTCATCTCACCACTGTCACTGATGCTGTGTAGACGGATGGATCACCGGCTGCAGAGCCTTCCTGTCCTGATACTCACACTTCTCCTTCAGGCTCCTGTGGCGGCTCGTCTCCATTGTTCGGCTCGTCGTGTTCGTCTTGGTGATTCGTCCCTTCAACCGTCCATCACCTGCAAGATGAGAAAGAAGAGCAGTGGAAGTTTCACGTCTCTTTGTGGAGGTTTTGTGTCTGTTTGTGGGGGATAGGGGGAGTTGGTGCATCAAGAAAAGTCCGGAGGTCCCCAAAGTTATGACGACACATCGTCTGGTTAGCATGAATATCTTCAACAAGTTTTGTACCAATCCATCCAAACCTTGGTAGTTATCGGTCATCCTTTGGAGACCACGAATATCTTTACAGATCTTCCATGAGGAGTTGTTGAGATATTCTGGACCGACTGACCGACCGGTAAACCGTTACCAGAGCCATGTTGGTAGCATGACTGAAAAAAAAACCTCACAAATTAAATGTGTACATATTATTATAACCTGAAACGACCATAGATCCATCTTGAAGTCCCCAATTTAGTCATAAGGCGACTGTGGCACAATCTTGAATAACAGTTTTCAGATCAGGCCACTCAATAAACTGTTTAGTGTATTTGCATAAAGCAATGCCACGTGCTTCTCATTCCTGCCTCCTGACAGCCCCGAATTCCAGACTGGTTATTCAGGCCGTAATCCAAAGGGGATCGTTGTATCTCCACTGTATTTCTCCCGCCACCTCCTCCGTTTTCCTTCTGTCTCATCATCTCTCACTTGGCCTTCATCCTCCCCGTCTCTCTTTGAGAAGGGGAAGGAATGTGTCAGCCCCCTTTGCCCTTTTCGTGTTCTTGCTGCTGCTCAGTTTACCGGGAAATAGATGCTCTCTGCGTGAGAGCCGCTCCACATGCTCGTAGGGAGATAAAGCGAAGCGGCGCTCTCGTTGTTTACCTCGGTTGACACGCGCTCGACGCCGCCTGTTGCGTTCGTCTGAATCGTCTCCATTCCTGTTGTGACGGCGACACGTCTTCATGAAATAAATGCCAACGTTTTTATGGTCGTTCTTTGAGAGGCAATTGCCTCAAACACAAGATGTCAAACAATGAATGGGACCCAGACAAACAGACGAAGTCACGTTATTAAATTAAAAACAGGAAAAGGTGAGCAGAACATGAATGTTAGTGAAAAACAAATGAACAAAAGCTAAATAATTAGAGAAAGCAAAGCACAAAACCTCGACTGACTCCTGGCTTCACTTCATTATCATAGTGTATCATTTGAAAAGACTTAAATTGTAATTGAGTTGTAGCTTAATTAACCGCCGTGAACAATAAAAGCAATAAAAGAAAGTAGGATTATACACATGCCGAAGTATAAATTGCCTTTTTTCAAGTATTTGGGGTCAAATTACCTCCAGTTATAATCAGACGTTTTCGAGTGGACCAGACTGTAAGTGAGGAAGAGCTCACTTAAAAATACATGGCCATTTTATTATTTTAATATTCAGATTTATCGCCGTCTCAAAGATCCTGATCCTCGAAAGAATTACTGGAATTCCAGGCAGTAAATTTCCTGCAGCGTTATTAGTTCAAGATTTAGGGGTTGAGTCCTTTGTAATTCATATCAACAGAGCTATAATACACGAGGAATGGGTCTGTTTAAATACAGTAAATAAACTTAAAAATCTCATCGGACACACTCCCCCGCGTCTAAATCCGACTGAGTGAAGCCAGGACTCAGGGATTAACACAACGCAGTCGAGGGAACGTGTATTAATTGTAGTTTGTATTTTCTTCACATCCATGTTGTTTGACTCACTCCTGTTTAATCCACTTTTAGCTTTTGTTCATTTTTTTTTAAAATGAATTGGATTAAGCAGTTAATAAAGTGTCCTCGTCTGTTTGTTTAGGTCCCATTTATGGTTTGGTATCATGAGTTTGGAGACATTCTGGACCAGTCGACTAGAATAGAATGTTGGTTTTTAACGTTTCTGCAAACTGCGGACATGTTGAAATCTGTACCTACCACAATACGTGTCATATCACATTCTTATTACATGCGTATGAGATGACCTTGTTGGTGCCGTTACAGCTGGGCAAGATGGCTGCCGAGCCAGAGACCACTGTTCAGGACAACGTTTCAACATGTGTAATTGTGAAACCTCTGGATGAGACATCAAAACATTTTCAGCCTTGCAACAAAACTGGATATTTTTGACGATACGTTAGGTACTTACCGCTGGGCAAAGTGGCTGCTGGGCTGGAGACCACTGCTCGAGACTCTGTGCCAACATCTGTATGCGTGAAACCACTGGATACTTCATGATATCAGGCTGTTTTCCAGCCTTGTTTATGGTGACAGAATTGGATATTTTTGACAAGATGTTGAGATATTTACAGCTGGACAACCGTTATGTTTGTTAAGGCTTTTCAACATGTGCAAGCGTGAAACCGTTGGCTATTTACAGTCATTGAGACTTCGGGCCATTTTCCAGTCTTAGTTGTGACGTGAAAAACAAGTTGCAGCATAAAGATTCAACGTATCAGCGGTTTGCAGAAATGTACGCTGCCGGAGGAGAGCAGGTCAGACAGATACAGAACTACAAATGTTTATGTTCTCAGTTTCATTCACATTCAGTGAATATCTTCACAGCAGTTGCTAAATAAGCTGCACTGTGGCGTTCGAGCTGCTCCAGGATGGCAGAATCAGGGTCCAAACGCACCCTTCCTGCAAACTCCAGATTCCTGTGAACCATTACATAATGCATATTCTACATATTCTACATGTCAGCCACACGTTGCTGATGAAATCCCTCAATTTATGGACCAGCTCAGGACCAGTCACCCATTGTGGAATGTCTGCTGAAACAGGCCCCGTTTTGTTCTAATTATAACCTGACTTCCATTTCTTCTTTGTTTTTTTTTTTTAACCATTTAAAGTTTTTCTTTTGGCTTTTTCCTGAATCGATCCATAAACGCAACGTTTACGGTAAGAAAAGCGACGAATAAATACATCAGGGGCCTTTTTTAAGACATTCCACAATGACTCATCTTGCCCCTTTTTTTTTTTTTTTTTATCTTTCACCACACTACTCACTTAGCATTTCCTACGTCGTTTTGGTATTGATAACGGTCCGTCTATGAATTGATCTCTTGGCTGCCACTCCACTTCCGTATCTGTCTAGCTACCAATCTACTGATTCATTTATGACACATACTTCTCAGCATCATCAATGTGACATCACTGTCCGGCTTTTAAGAAACCCCAAACCTCTGGGAATCCATATTGCCAGGGGCCAACATCCACTGGAAAAACATCTGGGGAAAACTCAACAATAAGCCAGTGATTTACACCAATTAGATAATCCAACAGGACAAATTCTGGGTCAAACGCCCATCTGCCCTCCTACGCTCCCTGTCAGGCTCAGGTGAACGGGATAGTCTGTTGGCAAGTAACGGGTTAGTGTCTGTCTCGCCCCTACACCTCCTCACCTCATCCCTTCGCCCCCCTTCATCTCCGAGGGCTATATATTGGAGGTTGTGACTCGTCTGCATCTTAAGCATCACTCGCAGACATACAAACACACGTGTCTGGTTCACTTTGAGCGACGGTTCAGACGAAGAGCAGACTCCAGCGATGAGGTCCCTGTTGAAGCTGGTTGTGATTCTGTTTTGCGTCCAGAGAGGAGAGAGCCACTGGCTGAGGTCACTGATTGGTAAGTAGTGGCTGAGGGGAAGGTCGTGACCTATGACCTTTGGGAGGAAATCACATTTTTGTTGTTATTTGAGAGATGTGTTCAATATTGTGTCTAGAATTCGATATTTATCACTTTAAATTCTGTTTTTCTGCTTCTTAGAAGTTGTTAATTTTCTTGTTTCAAGATTATAGAAATCTAGTGTGTAAAGTTTGACATTATTGCATTGTGCTGTCAATTAAGAGTTTAACAGATTTTTTTAATAACAATATGTACATCAGATGTTTGAATAACCCTTTCTGCCTTTTCCAGGTGAAAAACACGAGGCAGCGTCTCCACACACGTCACCAAACGATGTCAAGAGAAACAGAGCTCCAGCTGCAGAAGACGGCCCGACAGAAGCTTCTGGATTTGGACCATCACCCGACCCCATCATCCCG
>OMLP01030616.1:7210-19139 GCA_900302685.1 Spondyliosoma cantharus
GACCAATGAGGTCAGGGCTCGGTCCGCCCATCAAGCCACAACAGCCAATCACGGTCGACCGTGGGAGGACCCTGGGATCGCTGTTGTGCATCCAACGTGGGACTAAGGAACTATCACCCAGAAAAAAAGGAAAAGTAACTCAAGTAAGGAAAAAACTCATGGTGGTGGTGCACGGTTGGTAGGAGGGGGGGACACTATTTTGCTATTAATCGGATCGCCGAGATTGTGTGACCACAGACTGAACCTGATAAGCTGTCGGTTGAGTTCTTCTTGGACGGACTGCGCGTTTTCAAAGTTGGATTTTTATTCGGCCGGAGCCGTGAAGTGCTGTGGGAGACTCGGGGACGATATGCAGCGCTCCTCGCCTTGAGAGACCAACGCTGGAGTTTATCGGCACAGCTCCTGCGGGTCTTAACTCACCCACTGCACCCTCACTCTGCGGTGAACACTTCCCAACACAGTCACAAGTCACAGTGGAGCCCCTGCGCTGAGTTTGAAACTGTTTTTTTGCTGCGTTGAGCAACAGTTATTTTTTGAGAGCACTCCGGGCTCGTCTTTTAACACTTTGCCGTTGCATGTCCTCAAACATGTCACCAGTGGCAGGTTCACCACCGAGAGAGTAGCTTTTGAACTGAACTTCAAGGGGACAGCAGCTCGCCTCAGCCCGCTGTGGCTGCTGTAATCTGTGAATCACCTTTGATTTTTTTTTTTTTTTAGCCCGCGTCGGACACCAGAGGAGAAAGTTGGGACTGGGAACTTGTGTCCTAAATGACTGTTTCGGGGATGGAAAACGTTGTAGTGCGCCACAGGTGCTTGAACTAGCCCTCGACAGTACCAGGAGACACTGAACAAAAGGCGTCCAGTCCCCGAAGACACCATAACACTCCAGTTTGTGGGTACGAGGAGAGAGAGAGAGCTCGGCGGCCGCGCTATTAAAACTGGATACAAAATGGCGGCGTCCCTGGGACGTTTTGGATATGTTTTCCGTTGTGTTTTTTATTTAATTCTGTCGGCCGAGCTGTTAATCAGTTATGGATTGAGTTCGGAGCTGCCCTGTGCCCTCAACTGTACCTGCGACGGAGATTCGGTGGACTGCAGCGGTCTGGAGCTGACAGCTACGCCTCTGGACCTTCCAGTCCGGACTGTTTCCTTGTAAGTAAAGGCGCTTAGTTGCCCACCAGCCTATTTATTGACCAGTCCATAACGGGCTCACAGTGTTTGTAAATAGGAGAAAAGTGCATTTTCAGCGCACAGAAACCTTTTTCTTTTTCTCAGTCGCTAAATAAAAAGCAGTCCTGCACTGGGACCCCTGTTGATACGGGTTTCTCCCAAAGGAATCCCGTCTGAGAAGATTATTGTGGTTCTGCTTCGACTTGCACAATTGTCCATCAACTGTAATGAGCCCGGCTGTCAGAGTAGTCCATGTTTATTCCTCCTTCATAACACCAACTTGCGGAGGGAGCGAAGTTTTTTAGTCATATAATTAAACGTGCTCTGGTTCTGCAGGACGTTACCTCCTGTTACCCCATTAAAGTCCCCGCACCCCGATGGAGTGAGCATCAGACCAGCGGCTCTGTTAGCCCTCACAGTCCTGGCACATCGAGCTGTAACTTGATTAGGACTGTTTGTGCAATTCGTGATTCAAGTTTCACCTCGTCTTTCACAACGGGACGACATGCAAGATGGTTTCTTAATTGAGTTGACTGTGGGCCATATGTAGTGTTTTACCTCCAGGTGTCTGTTCCAACCTCGTTTATTGAAGCTGTCCTTGTTTTAAAAACACATATTTAATCAGGCAGCTGACTTGGTGTGGTAAAAACTGCAAGAAGAGTAATAACACACACCAATATTCTCTGATAGACTTTTTAGGGGTGCAATGCCTTGCTCAAGGGCACCTTGACACATTGCAGGGAATAAAAATATCTCAACTTAAAATATTAGCTCGAAACACTCTCTCAATGTGCCAGGATTGCCATTGAAAACATTTTTCCACTACCAAACTCCTACTGTAATATATCTTGATTTAATGTACTTAAAAAAAATTGGATTAACTCTTACGAAGTGTAATTTGATATCACAGGCCAGCCAGTAACATAAAAATGTGTTAGTGTTTCCAATGTTAGAATGAACAAACTGTCCCCTCAGGGTGAATAAACAAATAAGCCCAAACATGTCATAACTAATAAACCGCTTTAGTCACTCAGATTCATGACAAGTATTAAGCCTAATTCCCTGTTTGTGTGCTGCTTGCCGCAGTTCACAAATCACATTTCTTGTAAATTTAAGAATTATCCCCGGGACAAGACGGACAATAGTCGAAACCTTGTCTGCCAGCTCATTTAGGAAATGAGCCAATTTGGGGCATTTTTCATGGAACATCCTCCAATGTTTGGGGAACTTCAGCACTTATCAAGCTAAATGACACAATTATTTTACCGACAAAACGGCCCTCTGTCCTCTCAATCAACATTTTGGCTCTCGCCGCAGAATATTGTAACCACTATGTCCAATGGCAATTGAGCATCCTCAGTCACAATTAGGCGTCTTGCCACAGAATATTCGGCATTTGTTTGTGTCGCTGGGAATGTGGGGTTAAAGACCAAAGACCCAGAGACTCCTCTGGCTCCCAGGTTCCTGTGTTAGGCGCTTAATCTTCCCCTGGGAAAGTGAGGAATGCAACTTTTAAAAAAGTCCTCTGAAAAACATGAATAACAGCACTTGTACCCGGGTAGCCTCATTGCCCTGAAGCACCACTTACTCAAGTTCAAGTGCAGACGCTGTTTATCATGCATGTACACAGACACACACTGCTCTTCCTGTCCTCTGGGACAATGGACAGCCACTGTGGGACAAATGTCTCCTCTGCTACAGCTGCTCTAAACCTTTTGGGTTTGCATAAAGACAGGGTCCTGCGTTCCAAGTCTACTTCTACTGTCTCAGCCAGACCTTATCGGTCAAGATTTAAGGACCCGCAATCTTGTTGTTTTAAAAGGGAATGGCTTTATGGCTCTGAATTATCTTTCAGAAAACACCTAGGTTGCATATTTCCACACCACTCACATTTTGTTGGCAGGTAACTCAAAGGGAACCAGCTCTTTTTTTCCAGGCTCTGTAAACGAGCCAGATTAGCTGATGATTACTGTAAACCGAAAGAGGCAAGTACGGACGATTTCACTTGTGGCCCCGTGTGATCCCATTGTAAAGTCCCCTACACCAAAGACCAGTCCACTTGTTGATTTGTGTTGTAGGTTGAAAGTTGTTTAATTTTAGAGTGCTGACGGTGCATGAGAATGTGGGTGCTTGTTAATGAGAGATGAAAGGGGGGCTGTAGTATTGATGCAAATGACAAGTGGGTATAGCAGCGGTTATTATATATTACAACAGTTACAGTTGTGTCTTGTTGGTTAAGCTAGCTGAGAGTGCCTTGGTTTTAGACCAAACTGCGTTTGTCCATCTCTACCTTCAGGCGTCCGGGCCAAGTGAAATCAGTGTGGAATCGACTGTCTCTGTTATGTTTACCCCAGGGAGGGAGCAGCAGCAGCAGCATTTGTGTTGGTTTTTGAGGACAGCATTCATGGTGTCAGTAAACACAAGCTTTCCTCCCTCTCTGTCTCTTCCACATGATGCAGATGGAAGGCTCGAAGGAATATCTCCATAACCCGAAACACCTGTAGGATTCCCCTGTTAAACAAATGGCTAAAACAAGTCTAACTGCAGTTGTTAATCAACAAAAGCCCCCCCAAATTAGTCGTACCTGTGTTTTTTACAAGTACTTACAGACTTTTAAAGCCTGTTATGTTCTGCTTTACTGTCTAAAATAAAAGTGGTTCAAGCGGAGAGCAAATCCAGCTTAAGATACATGGAGTCTTCCCACCCTTTTGTGTGGGTGAAGAGGGATTGCGCTGTCATGTGTTTGTTGCAATTATCTTTATACAGGCTTTTCAATCGAGATTACAGTAATGAAGGCAGCAGTAGTACCTCAGGACCTGAATTTATACGGCAGCTCAGAGGGAAGTAGCTCCTAAGACAGTCATCACATCTCCACCAGAGTGAAATAACATTGCTGAGCTTTTTTCTTTTTCTTTCTTTCTGATAGAAATTGACACATATAATGCCAAACTTTTTAATTATAAAAGTATCAAGCTTCCTTTTCAAACAATTTTGATGGCTATGGTAAAAACAAGGAAAATCCTTCCTCAAAACCACAATTGCCTAAATGTCACAATCTCGTACAGACTCATAAAGACAAAAGATATATTTAGTGCTAGATCAAACTGGTATGAATTGGTAAACTCCCCTTGAATGTGTTAACTCAACAGCTTAATGACAAGAGGAAATGATGATTCATTCCAAACAAGTGGCATTAAGTGGGTGCATGAACTTCATGATAAACCTTCACCTCTCGCTCTAACAAAGCACTCTTTTGAGTCAACGTCATGGCATGTTGTAGGGGTAATTCTGGAAACCTTGGTGAATGTGAATGTCAAGGGGAGATGGGTGGCTAGAGAGTAGGTGCTGGCGGCTTTTCCAGTAGCAGTCCAAGCAGTCCCGTAACAGTGGGGCCAGAGAAAAGCCCTAATGCTTTCCAAAATAATCTCCCTTCACGACAATGATTTGAGTGGTCCCCTGTGAGGAAGCAGCCTTGATGAGGAATCAAAGAAACAAGCATATTGGCGCATTGTGGCAGAGCTGACTGAGCTAACACTAACACTAGTTGAGTGAGCTAACATCGATTATCTTTCCACAAAAACCTAATTCCCCTCGATCCTTCCCCAAGGGGAACTAGGTTTTTGTGGGAAGATAATCGATTAGTTGTGACCTATTAAAACTAATAGCCAACTCTTTTTAATAATCAGTTTGAATATTTTTTTTGCGAAAAGTCAACATTTTCTGAATCCTGCTTCTGAAAAGTGAATATTTTCCAGTTTCTTAACTCTTCTATGCCAGTAAACTGAAGACATTTGAGGACACCATCTTATGCTTTGGGGGACACAGATCAACTGTTTGATCAATTTTCTGACATTTTATAAAGAGCAGCTGTTGCTTCTTTAAGGCCTCGGCAGTCATGACAAACACATCCTTTGCTGTTTTACATCACTGTGCCTAACATTAAAAAAAAAAAAAATGGCCACCAGTCTTGTATGTTTATCCATTATTTCTGATTGATAAATAGCCCTAACAACATTCAAAGCAACTTTACTCACACACAGTCTCATATTTCCTCTCAGGAGTCGTACCTTATCTTATTTGCAGCCACGATAATGTGTGTAAAAAGCATTTCTGCCCACAGTGCCACAGGCGTAATGGGGTTTTACAAGTAAAAGAAAGCATGAAGATCAGTACTTAAGGCTAAGATTGCTGTGGTTGGATAGAGATAAGGCAGACACATGGCATCTGTTTGCCAGCCTGCTGCTTTGTCGATGTTAGATTGTGAAATCCTTTTCGATGTTTCTTCTTCTTACAGAAAGCTACAGCTGTTGATGGGGATTTGTCTATTTTTTTGTTTGTCAATGGTGAGTCCCTGCATCACCATCTTGTAGCAACCCTAGTGTGATGCAAGATGAAGCCTGATCTTGAATGGTCCCCATTGTAACCGAGCATTTCCCAAGTGGTTTCCCAAGTTTCCCAGTGTGCTGGGCGTAATGCACGCTAAACGTTCTGCTGTGATGCAAACCCCAAGCCGTAGCGTTCAACCTCACAGTACAGTCTTATTGGTAAACACCACCCCCAGCAGTTGGTTTTGGCTGCTACCCTCAGGAAATGGGTTTGTGTCGGTGGTTTCCTGGCAGGGGCTTGTAGCTCAGCTGGCTGGTTGTGGACTGGTCTGCTGCGGGTGGGGCTGCAGATCACCTGGTTCTGGGGGGGGGGGACATTTTCCACCCACTGCATGGAAGTGTTTTGTCAATGTCACGGTCTGCTGCCTCTGCTGCCTTCAGGCTGGTTGGTTTAGTTGGTGAAAGTCCTGTCAGTGGTCAGAAACCTCAACCACTGTCACACATGTTATAACACACTGAGAAAAACCAGAGGAAATGAAGCATTACAGGACGGTCTGCTCGTATGTCACACGCTGTCAGACACAACTCCTTTATCTTTAGGGACCGTTTTACGTCATTTAACCTATGAATGAGCATGCAAAAATGATTTACCATATTAGGAGTATGCTTGCCCTTGGTGCAGTGGTTCTGTCATGGCCATTGCTGCTGTTAGTAAGTTTGAACTTGAACTAAATGCTAATTCCCTTGCTTGAACAGGTTCACATTTCAGCAGTTGGGGCAGAGATGCAGCAACAGCAGTAGCACTCAGCAGGGCTCAGCCACTTGTGGTTTCTCGGGCATTTCTTGCTACGCAGCCTTGTAATCTTGTGGTATTGGGAGTGATTATACCAAGTTGTTGTTGTTTCTCTAGCCTTGTGACTCCCATGTCCTCTGGCGGATATTTTGAAGTCAGACTTGAGATTTTGGAGGAGTTTAAGATGATATTATCACTGGCACTGATTTTTATCAGCCGCTCTTCACTTTTTCCTCCCTTATCAGGCTGTTCGGTGTTGAGTTGGATAGTAAAAGGGAGTTCCTGTAGGGAAATTTAAAGCGGCAATCCTCTTTTAACAGGTCGAGATGATTCATGCAAAATGTTAGCAGTGAACAAATTAGGAAGGAACAGCTAAGGTTGAGCCCCTACTCTAATAACAACAGATAAAGTCTGACATTAACATGAAGATATGGAGTGAGCTCATGGCCTCGCTCTGGCTTTAATGACAATCAAACAGCTGCTGCCACAAGTCATTCTGCAGGAATCCAGTCAGCAGAATAGATGGCCCTTTTGTGAAGACACTTAAGGGCGCCAAGTTTTTTTTTTTCCACCTTTCCCTCTCCCCTGAAGTCGGTGTCTACAAAGTGGGCTTGATCGATGAATCATCTGCGAATTCTCTACATCTGGTAAGAGTTTGGGAATCTGGAGAGAATGTTAGGAAGAAAAAAAAGCGTGACTTGGACAGAGAGGGAGAGGTGCTGTGCAAGTGAAGCCGCTTCTACCCAGAAAACAGGCAGTACTTGCGAAGTTGGGACAAACGCTTTTTTCATCCTCCAACCCCCCCATGCTAGCCTCCTGTACTTTTTGATACCACTGAAATAAAAGGAGCATCAGAGCTTCACTGTCTAGACTGCCAAACATTCACACACACTTATAATTCAAAGATAGCACAGTCCACTACTTAGGCACTTGTTTCAGCACTGGCTGGAGTGCAATTATTGCAGAATTCAACTCTGCTAGTTTAATAAACAGTGAGTAGGAAAAAACTGACTAACGATCCTGTCTTTTTCTTTGCTTTGAAGTGAAGAGGTCAGCTGTCTGCGCAGTACTGAAACAATAAAGACACATACACTACTTATGTTTTCCTTTCAGATTAATTGGGGGACACTCATTTCCTTTTTCTCATAATGAAGTAATCTGGCGCCATTTGTAAGAAATTGTTATCATGCTAGAATCCAGTGTAAAGTGTGTGTGTGTGTGTGTGTGTGTGTGTGTGTGTGTGTGTGTGTGTGTGTGTGTGTGTGGACATAATTGTATATGGTGTTATTGTGCTTCTCGTCTGGAGAAGTCCATGCTGGCGTCGTTGTTCATGCAGTGCCTCGAGCAAGTGCAGACCCTTTTTTCCCAACCTTCTCCCTGTTTGTTTGGAGTGCCCCGCTCCATCAGCCCCAAATGGCGGTGCACATGGCCCCAAGATGTGGCCTGCCTTCCTGCTTCGGAAAAACTTCAGAAACTGAGTCACGCTCCGAGTCTGACTGATTTCAAAGGCTGGAGCGACTCCTTTGTTGAGTTGTGCGTGTGTGGTTGGGGGCGGTGGGAATCTGTAATGCAAATGGTGGAATATGCTGATCCCATCAGCGTTGCACTTCTCTGATCCTGCACCCAAGTTATCCTTCACCCGCCCAGAGATCCTATGGGTGTTTCAGTAACATTTGAACTTTTCACATTTATCATTATTATTGCAAATCTTGTCGGTCAGGCTATGCGTTTAACCTTGTCAAAAGTTGATAAGATAGTGGCTTTGTTCTGCCTGTTTCCTGCCTCTGTTTGACTGGTGTGTAAAATGGAGGCCTGGAGCTGGTGTTAGCTTTGTGTACACTCTCACTGCAGTTGCCTGGCTATAAACTGGCCTTTAATGACAGGAAGAGTGGTGTGTATGTGTGTGTGCCCGTGTGTGTGTGCCTGTGTGTGTGTGTGTCTGGCCCTCAGACACTCAGGTTATTATTTGACTACTTTTATGATGCTCTGAAATCAACCACATTAAAGGGCCTTTGTCTCCCAGCTGGACTACAGAAGGCTCATCACTGACATCACTTCACACTTTGAGCGAGCAAAGTTCACACCGCATTTATCCGCGTTAGAAATGTGGAAGATAATGATGATGTATCTCTGTATGTGTAAGTCCCTGCTTCAGTCCTCCCTCCCCATATCTCCCCTCTCCCACACACAGACCGTGTGCTGACTTACAAGCATAGTGTCATATGCGATGACATCACTCCTGTACTCCCAGCTTTCTTCAACTCCCACAGCACCCATAACACAGCTATTTTTTAAAGCCTTTTAATGAGTTTTATATGTCAGATCAGCTATGTGATCCAGCAGTGACGGTCTACTGCGGGCTGCTTTACTTCCTAGACAGTTTACTTAGTCAGATAGACCTTTACTGAGTTTATCATATTGTGTTTTGATGGCTCAGATGGAAGCTGATGTTTCAGACTGCTCACACATCCTTCCAGTAGTTGGCCTATCATCAGCTGATACAGCGGGTTGTTTTTGTAAGGCTATAAAAAGTCAGAATATCCTTTACAAGTTGCTGATGTCACAAGTAACAAATTGTCAAACAGGTTACACATAATAATGATAGAAACAGGAGAAAAGCCCTTTGTTGCAATTATCAAAAGTGTTGTTTTTATACCTGATAGATGATTAATAAATTATCCAAACAGTCACATCACTTAATTTTGTATTGATTAACTAACTGACTGATTGTGACACGGCTTTGGGGCAACAGGTGGTTGGTGATTATTGTAATATTGTTGTGTTTTAACCCTGCATTTTGGTGCCTTCCATTGTGTTCTGCAGGGAGCCTTTATCCTCCTGATGTTAAACAGTCTCTCAGTGTTTGTGGTTATTGTTAGTAATGTGCGGGGAGGTGTTGGGCGGTGGCTGCTGGGTGAGGTTGGAAGGTTGGAGTGTAAGTTTTTCTTCATCCCATACCGGCTCTCATTCGAGCCTCCCACTCCCACTTTCGTGTCCCTCCAGTTCTGCTGTCAGGAAAGAGGTTATGCTGACCTTTGTACACACTGATGGCTAGCAGATTGGAAGGAACCACTTGAAATGTTGGCTTGTGCAGTTTAGAATAAATGGTACATGTTGAACAGGGCTGTTTTTTTGTATTTGCAGATTTTTGGAATTTTCATATTTAATTTCAGATGTATTTGGTGCTGAATGGAGGCTGAAAGTCTATTACAATAATTATTTTGGTTGGGCAATACATTGTCCCAGGAAATAACTGCTATAAAAGTTGTAATTGTAATGTAAGACCATTTTATGCCACTGTTGTAGTGTTAATATAATAGCATAATAATCCAAATACACCCTTTCAAAGAGCCATTAACTTTGAAATTTTAGGAATATTCAGACATCGAAATTAGAATGTGAAACAGTTATTAAAATTTCCCTAAATGAATAAAGGTAAACCACACAACCAAATAATTGAATAAAGTCAGCCCTCTGGGTTATTTTACAGACATTGCATGCTGTGACTGCAGGAGTAATAACATGATCAGAAGTTTTAATATTCCCAGTAAATAGTCTTTTGGATAACCATGGATAATAAAGGTTTTCAGTGAATGTACAAAATGCTCACCTGGCTGCAGTGCACCAGTCAATACAGATTGTATTCAGTGGGAAAATTAGTACTTGGCTCAACATGTATCCTCAAATTATCGCACACTTTATTTGGTTAAGTACCTGGCAGAGAGTGCTTTTGATTATGATCCCGCTGACTAATGTCAAACAGTCCTGCCCTTTTGTATAAACTAGTTGTACCACACAATGGAATGCTGCGTTTGAAGCATTACGGCAAACTGCTTTGTAGTGTTTGCCATGGTTAATCACTGTTCCCATCTCGATCATACATCCTTTTCCGGTTGGTTAAATTGTGTGATGGAAACTAATAGAAGCTGTTGTGCCATCGCTAGTTTATTCTCTGCAGCCAGAGTTTGGTTGCGTGGATGGTTTCCCTTCTGTCTCTGTATGTTTGTTTCTGCTGGTCACATCCGTCAAAGTCAAGAACTCTAATGACTTCTAGGCTTCTGATCGCTGCTCGGCAAACTCTTCCAGAAATGGCATGATTGTATGGTCACTTTTCTGGAAAGCATTAACAACGCTTAGCACGGGAGTCCCACCCCTACCACCCACCTCCTCCCAAACCCTCCTTTCACAGTGCGGAGGGGGGGAGGGAGAGGGAGGGAAAACGGCGTTATCACCATCGACTCATACAGTAGGTGTTAAAACGCTGTGAAACTTATCTAATCTGATAGGGAAGAAATAAATCTGGCTGACTGAGATGGAGAGAAAAAGAGTTGAGTTGTGTAAACACCATAGGTGACTGAGAAAGTGGCACATGCATGCTTGCACTTGCTCACAAAGGACCAGTTTTGTTTGTTGCTGTGGCCTTTAGCACCAGTACGGCAGGTTTGGCTCTCAAATGTGACTTGCCTTTTTTGTCAGTTGTCCCTTTGTTCTGTTTTGCCCTGTTCTTTATTTTAAGCTTTGACTTTCATGCCTGTGGATACATGCATAGCCAATTTCCTCCACCTTTTTAAATGCTAAAAAAGCTCTTTGTAGAGGTTGTGTTCTTGGATATATCTTCATTTGCTTGTAATGCGAAGTTCACTAGTAAAATTCCTTGACTTTGTTTCGTGCCTGAAGCAGGTTGATGAAAACTAGTGAATGTTCTTCCCATGCTCTCCCAAGTTCATCTTCTCTGAGCCGTGCGTGCGTGCGTGCGTGTTTGAATATACGTACCCCCAGGTGGAGGCAGCCCATAGGAAAGCCTTGCGATTTTTCACTTAGCTTCACCATAACGAGGTAATTGCCTCCTGTTGCAGGGGACGACAATTTAGTGATTTGGGCAACAATGGGAGGTGCCCCAGTAAAATGATCATAAGACAGACACACATGCACACCTCCCCTGTCAGATCTGCGCCTGCAGGGCAGACACATGCTCTGCTATTATCTCGTCACACACTTATGGATGCAGGAAGAAAGCTTTGGGGAGTGAGGCTGTCATTATCTGCAATCGAGCACAGAAGACAAGAAAGGGAAATCTGTCAAGTTAGACAGAGATGAAGATTGATGGGAATAAAAACTGGAGTGTGTATGATGTAAGACAATAACAGTCTTTACCAGTGGTATTGAACTATTTTCAATTCTCTAAAGTGAAGAATCAATTACATGAAGCCACAGCCCGCATACCTGCTTTCTCCTCAGCCGACTCCCCAGCCCCCCGACGGTCTTTTAAGACCATGGTGGGACAAGAGGACGTGGAATGTGTTGCATCAGGTAAAAAGTGTCCCTAGTCTCTGGGAATAAGCGGCCATCTCTCGGCAGGCCTGTGAAACATTCCTGGGCCGTCTCTCACGTCTGGACAGAGAGATGGAGGGGCGGGAGGCAGGCGGCTCAGAGCTGTGGGCTCCCTTTGTCTCCCCCAGCCTAACTCCACCACACAAACACAAACAGCACTCTCACTGTAGCTTCCTCTCTGCCAACAGGCCGGCCGCATGCCAGCCAGCCAGGAGGCGTGTGTGTGTGTGTGTGTGTGTGTGTGTGTGTGTGTGTGTGTGTGTGTGTGTGTGTGTGTGTGTGTGTGTGTGTGTGTGTGTGTGTGTGTGTG
>OMLP01030618.1:9229-23196 GCA_900302685.1 Spondyliosoma cantharus
TCCACCGATTTTCCACAGACTTTCCACAGACTTTCCAAATACTCTCTACAGACCTTCTAAAGACTTTCCAAAGACTTTCCACAGATTTTCCACAGACTTTCCACAGTCTTTCTAAAGACTTTCCAAAGATTTTCCACAGATTTTCCAAAGACTTTCCACAGACTTTTCAAAGACTTTCTACAAACCTTCTACAAATTTTCCAAAGACTTTCTAGAGACTATCTACAGACTTTCCAAATACGTTCTACAGACTTTAAACGAGTTGTTGTTTGTAGAACTGAAAATATTAACACATCTTCACATCTATTAACACAACTCTTTTGTATACGTTAATGCATTAAAGGTTCAATATTGGCCAAATGATGAGTTCATCACAGGGGGCAGCATATCATCAAAGTAACCGCTAAATGTTGCTAAACTGTAGCTGCTGTTAGCCATGTGGCTAGCAGTCCGGACTGGAAGCTCAGGAAGGATCAGGGAAGTGTTTGTGTTTACACTGCTACCACAGGGCTAAAAAGACCGGGACGAGCTAGCTGGTTAGCATGCTAGCTTCAGTAGATATCTCTGCAACTGTGACTCTGATTAGAATTCTGACACGGTCCACCTTTAAGATCAGAGTTTGTGGTGCAGTGTGACAACATGTCCAACAATGGATTAAGTGCTAGAAGAACTAAGAGCTCAATATTTATTTAATGTATTATGTTTGCTTATCTTTCCTGAAATACAGATAAATGTGGAGGAGAAAAGAAAAATACGATATTAGCCTCTGAGCTGTGGTGGAGTAAAGGTATAAAACGACATAAAATATCTCAAAATTTCTCTCGTACTTCCTGAGCACTCACCTTTTGAAGTGTGAGAGAGAAAAGAGAAGAATGAAGCCACAAAGGAAACTTCCTGATTTACTGTAACCGCAGATCAAACCGCCCCTCGGAGTCAGATGACAGATGAAGATCAAACTACAAAGTTTCTCTCATCCAATTTTCAGCAGCTTCTCCGTCCTAGTTTTTGCATTATTGATTTGTTTTTTTTTGTTTTTTTGAAGTAGAAATTAATGCAGCAAACATAAAATTTACTCTGAAATCAGAAGTGACGGGGAGCATTTGGATCCGCAGATTTTATGCACCGATCAAAACAAAATCGTCGACTCCAGCAACACACACACACAAACACACACACACACACACGCATGCACACATAATCTGTTTTCACACACTTCACACATCAAAGGAAGTGTGAGAGGAGCCTGAACAACCTTCTTCCTCATCTGCATCAGCTCCCTATCTCTGTCTCTCGTCTGCATTTCCTTCCTTCCTTCCTTCCTTCCTTCCTACCTTCCTTCCTTTCTGGCGTTGCGGCCTCATTCCTTCCATTCCTAGCAAACTGCCGATGTACAAAAACTGCGCTTGGTCGTAGTTAATCGGAGAGCAGGTGAGGGAGGGAGAGAAAGAGGGAGAGAAAGAGGGAGGACAGATGAAACAAGGGGAGTGAGGCGGGAGGATGCAGAGAGGTAATAAAAGAGAGAGGGGGAGTCAGACTGAGTCAGATGGAGAGTGACGGCAGAAAGGTCAACAGATTTGCTCGCCAAGAGAAGATAAAAGGCATCGACTCTACCTGTCAGCTGAGAGAGAGCGCACACACACACACACACACACACACACACACACAGTTCTTAATATAGGCATCACATGCAAACACACACACACACACACGCCTCTTTAACTGCAGTTGTTGGTTTTTATTTGCTCACAAACAAACTTTTTCTGTTTAACACAGATAATCTAAACCCAGTTTTTTTTTATCTATCGGTAAAAATGTCAAATTTGTAATGCGAGAAAAAGTGTAAATCCAGATGTTTCCTCATCCAGATGCGACTCTTATCCCGCTGGTGTGATTTGAAAGTCCAGGAAATGTTTTATGCTTTTCTGTATTTTTGATTTAGTCACATTAAAATGAAAGAATAATACAGACCAGTCCCGAAGGAGGGGATGGTGCGATGTGTAAATGTAAATGTTCTAAATGCTAATATCATAATTGAGCTTGTGCACAATAATCTATACATGATAATGAAACAATACCTTCATGGTCTCATACTGCTCTCTATAAATAAATGAAATATGTTAATTTATTTACATTTTCTATCTCGCAGATCGTAGACGAGCCGAGAGAACAGAAACAGAAACACATCAAGAAGCAGATTTGTTCCCATCCTCGTCCAACTGAGAGGCGACCAAAGAGAGAGAGAAAAAAAAAAACCTTCCCACAATCCTCTGCTTTTTCGGCCAAGGGTTGGTTGCCATGGTGACGTGGAACCTCACAGCCTCGCGCGGTCCAAGAATTAATGTAGAGGAAGAAGAAGAAGTGTGTGTTTCTGCTCTCTTATCTTTATATGAAAATATCTCCCCTTCATCTTCCTCTCTCTCTCTCTCCACAGATCTAATGTCTCTCGCTCGCTCTTCATCCCTCCTTCTCCTCCTCCTCATCTTCATCTCTTCTCCCTTCTGATTTTGAAATCTCTTTCACTTCCTTTCACTTTCACCTCATCTCTCCTCCTCGATCGTCCCAGAACACCTACATGCTAACTGAGCTGAGCAACATGTCCTTTCACACACACGCGCACACACACACGCACACGCACACACACACACACACACAACCAGGCAGACAAATATACTGTCTGTCTCTAAATCCTATTTCACAGTGTGTCTATAAAACGAGCTGGTTAATTTTCCTCTCTCGGCTGAATGTGGCACGGAGCATTACAGTGAATGGATGTACTACTCATTATCACACACACACACACACACACACACACACACACAGATATAGAAATGCACATGGATGCATTTTAACGGATGAGTAAATGCAAACACGTGCTGCGTGAATCTGTCTGGCTGCGACAGATTAACATACATCCTTTTGTTAAAACCAACGCACACACACACACACACACACACACACACACCTGCTTCTCGCCGCTGGGCCTCCTGTGCGACAGCAGCAGCTCCACGGCGCCCACCACCTCCTTCCTGATGGCGTAGAGCAGGGCGTCGCCCGTGTGGATGCCGTGGTCGAGCAGCAGCTCCATGATCTCCAGGTTCTCGTTCTCGATGGCGATGAGCAGCGCGCTGCGGCCCAGCGGGTCCAGGCAGTTCACGTCCATGTTGTAGTAGACCTCGGCCTCGCGCAGGGCGTGTTTGACACCCGCGTAGTCGCCTGGAGAGACAGAAAAGACGATGGGCGTCAAAGGCAGAGCGGTGATCGTTTTGTTTCTGCGGCATTCATTTGGTTCGTGTCACCTGAGAGTGTAAAGACAGAGCAGGTCGTCACACTGAGGTTTGGGTTCCAGCATCTCGTTCAAGGACAAACGTCAGCTGTTGCAGAGATGAACACCTGTGAACGGTCGGCTGCAGCAGAGTCTGACCGACCGGCTGCTGCTGCTCAACCGCCTGAAAACCCTGACTCAGCAGGATGTCAGTGGTCAGAGGATCAGCAGCGTGGAGGTAATAAAGATGAAGTGTACCTTTCTCCACAGCGGTGAGGTAGGCCCTCTCCTCAGCAGACAGCTCCACCTCAGCCCGCACGATCTGAAGCGGGATGCGGTCGCGGTACGGCGAGTATGTCGCCTGAAACACAAACAAGAACACAAACACGGAGAGAGTGTCAAAAATACATCATGACAGTCCAAGGAAATGATTTATTTAGTTATCTGTGACAGCAGGCGAAAAAGAAAAGAGAGTTGGAGCTGAACCACAACAGATTTTGTGTCTCTTTTTGTTAGCATTATGTGTCTTTGTGTCTTTGTTTAGGTTTTATGTCTCTTTGTGTCTCTTTGCAGTAGCTTTATGTCCTTTGTGTCTCTTTGCAGTAGCTTTATGTCTCTTTGTGTCTCATTGCAGTAGCTTTATGTCTCTTTGTGTCTCATTGCAGTAGCTTTATGTCTCTTTGTGTCTCTTTGCAGTAGCTTTATGTCTCTTTGTGTCTCATTGCAGTAGCTTTATGTCTCTTTGTGTCTCATTGCAGTAGCTTTATGTCTCTTTGTGTCTCATTGCAGTAGCTTTATGTCTCTTTGTGTCTCTTTGCAGTAGCTTTATGTCTTTGTGTCTATTTGCAGTAGCTTTATGTCTTTGTGTCTCTTTGCAGTAGCTTTATGTCTTTGTGTCTATTTGCAGTAGCTTTATGTCTTTGTGTCTCTTTGCAGTAGCTTTATGTCTCTTTGTGTCTCATTGCAGTAGCTTTATGTCTCTTTGTGTCTCATTGCAGTAGCTTTATGTCTCGTTGTGTCTCTTTGCAGTAGCTTTATGTCTCTTTGTGTCTCATTGGAGTAGCTTTATGTCTCTTTGTGTCTCATTGCAGTAGCTTTATGTCTCTTTGTGTCTCTTTGCAGTAGCTTTATGTCTCTTTGTGTCTCATTGCAGTAGCTTTATGTCTCTTTGTGTCTCTTTGCAGTAGCTTTATGTCTCTTTGTGTCTCTTTGCAGTAGCTTTATGTCTCTTTGTGTCTCATTGCAGTAGCTTTATGTCTCTTTGTGTCTCATTGTAGTAGCTTTATGTCTCTTTGTGTCTCATTGGAGTAGCTTTATGTCTCTTTGTGTCTCTTTGCAGTAGCTTTATGTCTCATTGGAGTAGCTTTATGTCTTTGTGTCTCTTTGCAGTCGCTTTATGTCTCTTTGTGTCTCATTGCAGTAGCTTTATGTCTCTTTGTGTCTCTTTGCAGTAGCTTTATGTCTCTTTGTGTCTCTTTGCAGTAGCTTTATGTCTCTTTGTGTCTCTTTGCAGTAGCTTTATGTCTCTTTGTGTCTCTTTGCAGTAGCTTTATGTCTCTTTGTGTCTATTTGCAGTAGCTTTATGTCTTTGTGTCTATTTGCAGTAGCTTTATGTCTTTGTGTCTCTTTGCAGTAGCTTTATGTCTCTTTGTGTCTCATTGGAGTAGCTTTATGTCTCTTTGTGTCTCATTGCAGTAGCTTTATGTCTCTTTGTGTCTCATTGCAGTAGCTTTATGTCTCTTTGTGTCTCATTGCAGTAGCTTTATGTCTCTTTGTGTCTCATTGCAGTAGCTTTATGTCTCTTTGTGTCTCTTTTTGGTACTTTTGTGTCTGTTATCATTCCGTCTCTTTGCAGTTGTTTTGTGTTTCTTTGTGGTTGAATGTAAGACTTTTTAAATATCTTTGTGAGACTATTTTAAAGCAATTCAGACCTATTTCACCTCTATATTGAAAAATAAATTAAATGACATGAAGGGACATCAGAGTCACACACTAGTTGCACAGTAAATGAGTTTATTAGCTGGTGTTGCTCCTGATGTGAATACAGAACAACATGACAGTAGACGTTTGCTGGCGGAGACACGATGTCAGCTGACACACACTGATCTGACAGACTTTTAAGTGAGGTAAGCGTTTCTGTTCATTACACCTTTATTATAATATATTAATATATTCAGGGGAAATTTGCTGAGGTGCCTTATCATACAGAAATGTCTGCATGTTTGATGACTGAAGATTGATGGATTATTCATTAATCAGGACAGTCATGTCAGAGGAAAGAGTTTTTACAGGTGATCAGCTCGCTCAGTCCCAATTAGGCAGGAATGTGCGAGGAACAGATGCCGTCGAGTTAAAGTCCCTTTCAGCTCCATATTAACCAGATGGATCTGGATCAGTGGCACTGTGATCGCTGTTCTAATAACTGTGATCAGACAGAAAACTGTTTTAAAGACGGGCTGACACTGCAGCTCCCCGAGCCATGTGGCTAAAACTGTAAATGTTTGATTTCGGCTGTTTGTTTTAGAGCTCAAACTGGCTCATAAGTCAAATAAATCATCTGTTTGTTTATTTGCATTATTAATTCTCCGTCAAATCTGCAAACCGTCCTAACTTCTTCATGCAGTTGTGGATATTTGATTCGATTTTACAAGCCAGCCCTTTGAAACAGAGTCAACATCTTTCCTCATCACATCAGAGCTGAACCGCCGAGACTGTTGACGACAACATGAGTCTGCTGCTGAAGTAACCATGAAGTTACAGTGAATAATATTAATGGTGAATGTGACACAAACATGGAGGATTGCATCAGTCGACACTGTGAAAACAGGAGTGTGATGAACAGAGCGACAGACTTGATCTGGTGTGAGTCTTTGTTTTCATCCTCTGTGTGTTTTTCTGTTCTCGTGGACGGATTAAGAGACAACGTCCCTGAGCTCAGACATGGAAAAGGTCTCCAACCTGTCATTTACCAGAGCACAACTATATCAAAATACACACTGTGTCTCTTTGTGGCAGTTATATATCTGTTATAGTTGCTTTGTACATTTTCTGGTAGTTTTGTGTCTCTTCACTCATTTCATGTCTCTTTGTAGTAGCTTTGTGCCATTTTGTAGTAGCTCTGTGTCACTTTGTGGTAGTTTTGTGTCTTTTTGGGGGAGTTTTGTGTCTCTGATGTAGCTTTGTGTGTCACTGTGGTAGTTTGTGGTAGCTTTGTGTCTCTTTGTAGAAGCGTTGTGTATCTTTGTAGCAGTTGTGTGTCTCTCGATTTGTGTCCCTTTATGGTGGCTTTGTGTGTCTCTCCGGTAGTTTTGTGTCTTGATGAGGATTAATAACAGGCTAGACTTTGACTTTGACTCACCTTCTTGTAGTACAGCTGTGTCATGGGGTTCATCGTGCCAGTCTGGAAGAAAGAAAGACAGAAGTGAGAGTTAGTACAGAAGCCTAGAAATATCAACAGTACGACAATAAGCAGAAGCCAATGAAGAACAATCTTGTCCATGCAGCAAAACAAATCAATAGTTTGTTGAAAGTTTGCAGTGTGCTCCTGAAGAACTTGCCTACAAATCATCATGTTTTAAAGTTTCCATCAGTTTCAAAGTAATCCAGTGATAACTGTCTGTGCATGACTCAGCACTCTGCCAACACAAACTACTAACTGGTAATTCGGCATACTTTTAATGGTGACAATTCCCCAAACAATTAACAAATACAGACAAAAAACTGCAGGACTCGAGCTGTTTCTGAGAAAACAAACGAACAAGCTACAAGAGGTAAAAATCCCAGCAAGTAAACCAAAGCTGTCTGCAGGACTGGACACGACTGTGGGGTCCAACGGAAACCTTTATTATTTGAGTGACTGATCAACTTTGTATATTTCATTTTAAATTGTGACAACTTTATTACTGTGGCAGTATGATGACACAAAGGGATGACACACAACAAGGAATTAATTTTAGCCCACACCTGAGTGTCGGCCGATTAAAAATCTTAAAAATAAAAAATAAAAATAAAAAAAATAATAAAATAAAAATAATTTTTTAGACTTTTTAAAACTAAGCTTAAGATCTAAATTTGAATATTGAATTGACTAAAGACTGGACAAAAACTTCAGTGTTATCTCCTGTCGGGCGTCTGAAGACTAGCTGTGGACCAGCAGACAGCAGGACTACAGTTTGCGTCTTTAACCTGAGCGACAGCCGAGGCAGTGCAGACTCTACATACATGCAGCAAAATAACCAGCACACGGAGCGAGGATAAGCCTCATCCTGCAGTATTAGCCGCTCTAGCCTTGTTAATGCATGTAATCCACCGCGAACCACTGCCTCCTAAAGAAGCTCGTTTGCACATTTACATTAATCTGTGTAGGTTTTTTTCATCACCTCGACTTATTGCTCTGTAATTGCTTCCCGCGTTTTTTTGTTTATTTCGGGATCGAGCGTTGTAGACAGAAGGATGCATTTTGATTTGTTTTACATTTTCCTCCACGCTGTGGGATTAATTTCTCAGCAGCAGGGAGCCGTCAGAATGAATCCAGAGGAAGAGAAATACTGAAAACCATCTGCATGTTTCTGCCTCTGAGAGAGAGATAATTGCTGAAGCTGTACGTGTGGATACCAGAGCGAGGGAAGTGGTTAATACGAGCTGGTATTACTCAGTTTTTTACTGCTGTGGTGCCTCTGAGCAAAAGAAAAGAAAAGATTTAATGACATTTTCTGTGTGTTAAAAATGTAAGTTCTGGATGAGAGAAGAGTGAAAAAACGGCACAGATGTTCTTTTCCAGCTGTTTCATCACTGATCAAAAGAGCTCAGGAGGTAAATTAAAGCGCAGACTCGAGCTAAAGATCACTTTGGTTGTTATTTCAGAAACATGAGGACTTAAAACTTAATTTGGACCTGACTGACCTGAACATTTACATAGTGTTGGATCTTCTGAAATCCAGAAACAAAAGCTAAGTCTGACGGCTTCTGGCAGGCATCTCTTTTAATTATTTTCGTAGACCTGTATCTTGAGATTAGACTGTACATTTTAAAAGTCGACTTTCCTTTATAAAGGTCAGGAAATTGATTACCTCAGAGTTACCAAGTCAAGTAGACTATGAAAGTTTTAGCATTTTAAATTTTTGGCAAATGTACGTGCTGTATCATAGGAAGCTGGACCTTTTTCAGTTCCTTGAAGATGTTTCACCTCTCATCCAAGAGCCTTTTTCAGTAACTAACTGGAGGGGAGTGAGATGTGTGGGAGTGTCCTTACAGGGTGTGGGAGTGTCCTTACAGAGTCTTTAAGGACCCGTGTGAACTCTGAGCTTCAGAGTGGTTAACGTTTTGGTCTTCTTTACTTGGTAATTCTGAGGTTATTGGATTTCTCGAAGTCGTAGAGGAAAGAAAAACACAAACGCTCAGAACTAATGAGCTGAGACAAGGTAGTATTAGGTTATTTCTGTTTTTTGAGCTTGAAAATGATTAAAACAATCATTCGACACTGTGGAGTTGACTCCCTGTGCTCCTCAACAACAAAATGTTTAAACTCGCAGCGCTGCAGGTTATAAAGAAGCACAAAGATCCTCAAGACAAACATAAATAATGTAGACGTTAATAAAACAAACCTCCCTCCTCTCAAGCTGCTGCTTCGAATACCAAATACAAACATACAGACGTAGAACGTTTTTACAAATCAAAGCGTCGGAACGATCCTGTCATCAACAGTTTGACCCTGAAGGTCCGACCGGGCCTCCATGTCTTCCTCACGCTGCGTCGGTTGTGGCCAGAACGCTGGCTCATCCTGAGATATGCTAATGTCACAGATGTGGGTGAGCGCTCGGTCTGACACTGTAAATTGAACCCATTATCGCAGCTGCGATACGGATCTGCATTTCAACGAGGGCTGCTGGGGGGAGGGGAGTCTGTGCAGAGCCGGCAAACACACACTCGCAGTCAGTCACATGCAACGAAAAAAGGCTGAAACCTCTAAACACCCGGCTGCATTATCCAACATATGTAATGTTCTGGTGAAGCCTGACGCACCGACCTTACATCTGTCACTGCAGCTGAGGTTCTGCTGCAGCCACAGATGTTGTAAAATGTTATTTTCATAACTCAGTGCTGCGAGAAACAAATATTGTAGCGTTGAGCTCTAGTGAAGCAGAGAACCATCTCTCTTCCTTCGTTTCTCCGTCGAGACTTGCACATGTGCAGGGGGAGGACGTACAGATCGACAAGCAACCGGTAAGTTTCCTGCAGAGGTCAGTTCATAATGAATCTTTACAGAGATTTTATGAAATCTGCACAGATCGGGAACACCAGAAATGTAATAACACCACAAGTATCTGACCACGAGAAATCAGCCGAACATTTTCTCCACCCAAGTCAACCGCTAGTAGAGCAGCGACTAACTTTTCTCCCCAACTAAGAAGGTCTGTAAATACCGATCACACCGGGTTTTTTACAAGAACAGACTCTCACTATAATAATGGGCTGTGTTAAATTACTGGTAATGAAAGTCAGACATTTTCTACAGCTGCAGACTCACATTACACCCTGATTCAACCAGGAAGTGTCGATCTGCTTTGTTCCCTCGCCAGGAATGTTTGGAAACGGAGCATCATGCCTCCCAGATATTGCTGAATTGCTCAGATTGTGTTTATTTTTGTCAGTTTATCTTGAATCCTCGACGTAAAAAGCGAGCTTTAATTATCGGCTGATGTGCAAAGTCCAGAATCGAAAAAATGCAAACGACAAAAAGGCAGGCAAAGGAAAGTCCAGGTGAAAACGGAAGACAAACCGGAAGCCTCGGAGAACAAAGTCGGAACACAGAGGACAGATGAACCAACAAGGAGTGTACAGGAAAAAGGGAAAAAGACAAAGGCAGGAAGTGGAAAGTAAAACAGGAAACCAAAAAAACAAATCATGATGGATGAGGCTTCTTTCCGCTCGTACGCCTCGCTGATATCGTTCATCAAAAATGCATCTACAAGCCAAGCTGGGAACACATCTGTTCACATCTGTCTGTGACTTTGTTCATCCTTCATTTTAACCACGACTTTTTGTTTTCTGATCACACGGACTGAATCTACAGGCGTGAATCATCCGAGAGTCGAGGCGAGTTTCCTGTCAAAGAGCTTTAATGACCTCCCGCCTCAGGCTGAAGTCCCGGCCAGGACACCGACTCTTTAACATACTCAAATGCCACGAACACACTTGTGGCTGCTCGTCCCGTCAGTGTGAGGAAGACTGACGAACCCTGGCAGGGAGCAAACACCATCCTGAATCCTAAGTCCGGCCGCGGAGTCGCCGAAGTCCCCAGAATGACCGTCTGTCAGAGCGGAGGCCCGTCACGCTCACAAATGAGAGCGATGCGGAAGTTTGCTCCGCTGACACTGACGTTCATCAGAGCGTCGTGTTTGTAAGAAGACGAGGAAGACGTCTCGGCTGTCAGAGGACTCTTTATCAGCCGCTGACAGATAAACGAACGCCTCCAGCTACTGCTGTTGTCAAGTGGACTGAAAAATACTGACTCGGCCGGCAAAAGACAGTTTCCATGGAGCTGTGAGGTTATTTACAGCCGTTCCACGAATACGGAATTCTTTTATTCGTCGTGCGTCAGGTAATTTATTTCAGCTGTAATGAGGCTGATTAAACTCTATTAGCCACGGAGGAGGAGGAGGAGGAGGAGGAGGAGGCAGCGGGAAACACGGCGACTCCCGGCGTCTTGTATGTGTCCGACCTTTTGTGTAACGAGCTGCAGTTCGCCATTTTAATTTAGCTGATTTATCTGCAGCGAATGAATTCACGCCCGGAGTGACCTTCAGTGGCCGCAGCAGGAGCGATCTGAGCTGGGTTCAGCTGAACCGGACACGATTGGACCGGACTGTGGACAGACTGTGAGCTGAATTATTTAAAGGGGCCGAGCTGCCGAGAGAGGACGCGTGAGGACGGAGACGAGACGACTGGATTATTAACGAGGACCAGTGCAAGTTTTACCGTGAGGAAGATTTAAGATGCCAAAATGAAAACGATCTCTTGGTCAAAACAGAAGATGTGAGCAGGCTCCTGTGGGATCATGGGAGTTGTAGTCGTCATCGTTAAACAACTGTCACTGCTGATTAAAACTAGAGATGCACCAATCGCAATTTTCTTCGGCGAGCAATCTTTTGCTTTCCATGAACTGTTTTGAATGAGCTCATTCGGCTACGTAAAACGTGATTTCATCAGAGGATGGCGTGATGAAGGCTACGTCACGCGTGGATGTGGACGTAAAGGTCTGCAGGAATTACTTCCGGTACGGCAACGTTGTAACTGTCGCGTCGCACGCTGCCCGGAGGTGACGAAGAAATGCAACGACGAAGATGCAGACAGTGGGAACAGCCGATCAGTCTCGTGAGCTGAGTGTTCGATACGTCAGAGTTTATCCTGCAAATCTGTTTTTCCGTAAAAAACATTTACACAGAAAACAAGAAAACGGCTCAAGCGAACTTTTCTGAGGCACGTTTTTTTTCTTTTTCTCCGTATTTTGACGTTTCCTTCGAAACGCTTTCTGGAAACACGGCTACCGACAGGCAGCAGGAAGGAGAGCGGCCTTAGAGACTCTCACCGCGCTGACATGGAAGGGTTGATCGATGCATCGCTAGTTAAAATCTATCCGATCCGACATTTTTTTTAAGCTTTCCTCCCGCACCTTCCTCCTTTCGTTAAGTCCTGTTCGCTGACTTCCCGACTCTCTCCTGGAAGTTAAAGCGACGGGGCGACCAGTATGGCAATGCAGCATTTTCTTTCTCCTCCTTGGTCCTGCGGGCCGTTCTGACACATCTATCAGTGGAGCACTTCACGGCTGTTTTGACAGCTAAGCAGCGCGGCAAATGATATATTTCATGCATGCCGGTTCGGATGTTTTGCTCCGGGGGGGGTTTTGATGTGTGCTCGCAGAGAGAAATCCCCAAACCTTTAAAAAGCTCACGGGGAAAACGTTTTCAGACCATCCTGGATGGAAGTTGCTCGTTCTGTTTCCTAAGTAAACCTGCGCGTTTGCTGCCGTCGTGTGCATAAATAAAGTCGACTGGCCTCTGGCGGCGATGAGGATCCGCTCACGCCTGCAGGTCGAGCTCCTGGCGCCTGAATTGTGTGAAACCGGATTAAATTATGCGGATGAGATTAATCCCGCAGTGGCGTACGTGTGCGGTTGCTGGAGTGCAGATGCGTTAAAGATCTGCATAGCGAGGGAGAATTTATGCTGACGGCTTTGCAACGCTCCACCGACGGAGCTACAGCACTGCAGATAAAGTCCCCGCTGCCTCCTATCTCACGCCATCGCTGCCCCACAAGTTCTCTCACCAGAAGGAAACTCATTAACTCACATTTCACACCACAAGTCATTTCCTGTCTATCTTACTCTTTCTATACAGCGCCCTTCCTTCATTTCCCCTCCAGTCTGAACACCGTGTTCCTTTTTTTCCCAATTCACCCGATCTCCCCTCATCTGCCGCCTGCCTTCACACCTGCGTTTTGGAAGCATGAAGCTCCTCAAATTTTCTGCTCTATTTTCTGTCTCTTGTTTTTTTTTCCCCGTCTCTGGGAGGGAGAGAAAAAAAAAAAAAGACACATAAACACTCCATCTTGAACTCTCCCTCTCCTCATGATTCTCATCTTTCCGTCTCATCGCCTCTCCTCGCTGTTCTTGTGTTCCTCTCGGCTGCAGTGGAATCAATTCCCTGCGACTCCACGCGTCTGTCCTCCCTTTTCTCTCCCTCTCCTCCTGCATTTTTTAAACAAGCGCTGCCTGTGTTTTTTTTTTTGTTTTGTGTTACGGTGAGACATCACAATCCTCATCAGAATCAGAGCAAATCCGACTGAATCAAACGGGAGCCGAGCTGATAACAGCGTGCTGACAGTTGCTGTTTTGAGCGTCGGAGCGAACGGCATCAATCTGCGGCGTGTCACGCAAACAGACTCAAACAATAGATGCGAGACAAGCTGCCGTTCGCAACGAAACGCACATCCACGGAGCGGAAAAGTCCTTTTTGTACAGATTTCCTCTGACACGTGGGAGCGACAACCGACGGGCGACCAATCAAACGGCAGCACAGGTGTTAGCGAAACTCACGTGTGTTCGCGCAACATGAAGAAGAAGCTGATCGACGCGCTCGGACGCGAGCTGCCTCTTAAACCCAAACCGTGATGATGTGTTGTCACACAAATCCTCTCTTGGTTAAAACGCCGCTCTAAAAAACAGGTTTTATATTCACGGAGTCGAACTGACTGTCAAAATAAAACAAATCCAAATGAGGTGGAGAAAACAAAATTGCTTATCGATTGTCAGGAAATCATGGTGGAGGTTTTTATTCCACGTGCAGAAGCCGTTGGCTCAGAGTGTGTTAACGACCTGCCCGCTGCCCTGACGTCCTGCCAAACTCCCACCTCACATCCTCGGACTCCTCAAGAACCAAAAACCTGAAATCCAGGACCGACTTCAGCCTCAGATCGAAGTCTTCAGTCTTGTCTTGGCTTTTGTTGTCTCTCATGTACTGTTAATTTGTTATTTATCTGAAATTCGTGCACATTTTACCCCCTATATTTGTATATTTTCCCAGTTTTCTGACATATTTTACTCGATCGATGTGAGAAATCATCAACAGTTTGTCGCAGAGGCATCCGATACTTTCCACTACTGTGCTCTGGATCATGTATGAACTTTAAACACATTAAAATGAACTCCC
>OMLP01030621.1:4518-33683 GCA_900302685.1 Spondyliosoma cantharus
CTCCAGACTCCTTCAAGGAATGTCTGTGTGTGTGTGTGTGTGTGTGTGTGTGTGTGTGTGTGTGTGTGTGTGTGTGTGTGTGTGTGTGTGTGTGCGTGTGCGTGTGTGCGTACACTGTGGAGGCAAAGATGCTCATTTGTGTCTGTAAAGGATGTTTTATACTTATAGTGCATGGTGTGTATGTATGTGTGTGTGTGTGTGTGAGCGAGAGAGTGTGTGCTTGTGAGACTTGTGGAGTGTGTAGGTGTTTGCTACTACACTTGTTTTTGACAAAGGCTGTTCTGTGAAGAGGTCAGTTTATTTAGCATAATTGGTTTTGTAGCTCTTGGTTCTGTAATTATCCTTTTATACGTTACAGCTCTGTAAACACATTAGATATTAGTGTCTCACCAAAGGGCAGGACCTCTGCGGACTTGAAGAGGTCTAATATGTTTGTACTGTTTTGTGTTTGGGTTTAAAGTGGAGATATCCTGTTTGTTGTTCTTAATACTTTGATTGAAATCTGTTGCAAATTGACCCTACGTTCCTCCAAAGCAGAGGAAAGCTCCTCAGAGTGCTGTATGTCTGTTGAACCTTGTGTTACCAATAAATTAATACATTTGTTATATACTCTATTTTGTTTGGATCATTTTGTGAGAGCCTTTAATATCAGAGCACTTCTGAAGGTTGCTGATCTCATTATGTAATTCCCAGTTTCCCTAGTTTACATGTTTCTATATGCTTGGGTAATCGTTGCCAAGTAACAGTGCAGGTCAAGTCTTTTGCAGCTGCTGACCCAATTAATATGGGCAATATGAGAAATAATGATACTATCTCTACAAGGACGCTTGAATATGTAGCCTGCGTACACATGACACCTGGCTCAGATTAGTAAGAATCCTGCGTGGGGGCCTGTCTGCCGTTTGATTTATGCCAGTGGGAAACAATTTGAATGTGTTATGTGTTTTGTTCCCCTGCAGGATTTGTTTACAGAACATGTATATGTGTAAATGAGTTATAGATTGGATTGACGATGTCTGAGCGCATGAAAAGTGACCTGAACAAAGATGGAATTGGCTTAAGGCAGTGGTTCCCAAACACAGGTTGGAAGCTCTCCAAGGGGTTGGAAGATGACTCTGACGGGTGCTGAGATGTTTAAAATGAAAGGAAACGAGGAAAATGTGCTCTGCTACAAGCCGATTATAGCCCCTTTTGTTAAATTTACCAATGCAAGAGGCGTGGCCCTACGATGGCAAAATCTGTCTGTCAGTCTACCATTTTGGCCTTGACTGAAATATCTCAACAAAGAACTAAGCCTAAGAAAATCCATACGCAAGTTATCTAGCACAAGCCAAAAATGATATCACTGTTTCTCAAGACAGTTCTACCCAGTCCCACCCTACTATGCTGTGACTGGTCAATACTACTGTGCTTTGAATGGCTTTAATTCGTCCCTGATGCTTGCCGTAAGTGCAAGTTTTTTTTTAATTTCCAGTTTTTGTAGTTTGGTTGGGTTTAGGCAACCAAACTATGTGTTAAGGTTTAGGAAAAGATCCTGGTTTGGGTGAAAATTGACCCTTTCACGAGGCCACACAAGGGCGAGTCAAGGCAATTAATACCAGCCAATCACAGCACAGAAGGGCGGGGCTAAGCAGAACTGTCTTGGGAAAAAATAAATAACACTGAGCCTAACCAGGCCCTTATTATTATTATTTTATATTATTTATATTATTATTATCATTATTACACAAGTGAGCCTCAGCTGTACTTTCTAATTAGTGCTTCTAAACACATGTTAGCATGCTAAACATGCTGGTTACTAAGGTAGTTATGTACGTGGTGAACATAGTTAACATTATACCTGTTCAGACTGCTAAGCTGACAATGTTTGCACTGTCGTTGTGATGCTGCGCTCCATTGTACGCTGAACGAGGGAAAAATTTACCTTAGACATGGAAAAGTGCAAAGAAACGGTCATTCAAGTCTGAATTCCAAGTCGGAAACATCAAGACTGACATAAAAACACCTGACATTTCAGCAGCGCTACTGCTGCAGTCTCCTTATCCTGTCTCGTTTTTACGTGTGCTAATCGCTTAAATTAGCTGATGTCGTTGCTTGTGAAGTTCAGACACTTCAGACGAGATTTTTGGCGACCTCCCTCACACTTCACAGCCAGATTTTTTTTTCAAGTGCAAACGCTTCAAAACCAGTGATTTTATTGAATGTATCCCAGGAGATGGATGTGAGAGACTGTTGATGGAGCAGCAGTTAAAAAGACTAACCTGTGACCGTGATACCCCAGTTTTCATCTCTGCAGCAGTCCATCATCAATCGCCGTGTATCCTGTGAAGTGTTATTGCGTTCACAACACTGAACCCTGCCTCGCCACTCTGCTGTAAATTATCCCTAATAAGAGCATCAGCTAGGAGCTTTTTAATGGTTAATATGAAAAAATATCCACAGTGTAAAGAAAACCAAGTAGCTGTGCGATCACCTAAGGTCTCACTGTTGCTTGAATGTTTGTCTGGAAAAATATATCTCATTGCCAGAGAGCACTGGCTGTTTGACTGAGGCCTCTTCCAAGTCTGCCATTGGGCTGAGAAATGAGATATTGATTTTTTTGGAGGACCGTGCAGTAATTGAGAGAACACATCAAAACCGGAGTTTCAAAAATGTTTGTGGGTGTTGGAACCTGATGCCCAAGCTGTGTTACCGGGCGTATTGACCTCTTCCTCATTGCAGTGGATGCGTTTGTGCTGGTAGCAGTCATGATCGATTGCATTCTGCTTTTAATCAAATTCTCAAGAAGCCCCCTTCACTATAATGTCTACGGAGCTTTCTAGAGGCACTTTTGTAACATTTCACATTATTTACTGTTTTGCTCTATTTCTCATATCTTCCAGCACCAAAACAGAAAAAAAAAAAACACATGGAAAAAATTGGACTGCTGGTGTTGCATCTAAATATAAACTGGAAAAATCCCCCAGAGGAGGCTCGTCACAGCTACAGATCAACTGGAATCTCCTCTACTGTCTTTGAGCTATCCTCCAATTAGATCAGTGTATCATGTCCTGGCATGGCCCATCACTCTGTGTTGACAGCTCCGTGACTCTGGGAGACCCTGTGAAATTTATCAGTGCAGTCAGTCCCAGCCAGCTAGCAGGTTTCCCCCCCTCAGCCTTTCCACCAAGCTCGAGATGGTTTCGGTCCCCAGTGGCCACGAGGGAAACAGAATTCATCACCAATTCCTTCTGCAGGTTTCTGATACCTCACAGAGGAACATGTGGCTCTGATAAAACTCTCGACACATCCAACAGCTCACTCGGAGGACTGAATCCCCAGACATGGGTTTGTGATAATGATGTCTCACTATTCCTCTGCGGGAGTGAAAGAGGATCTGTTTTTTTTATTTTAGTTGTTCTTGAGTCAAATCAAGTGAAGTGAGTTTATAATATTATAGTATTATATTAATATCTAAACAGAGTCTACTGTTAAAAATACAACTGCTAAATCTCTATTTCATTTGAACCAGCTTTTATTTTTTCACTTACCTTTGAAACAAACGATGCCACATGGGAAGACAATGACACCCAGAGCATGAATATGTATGTGTGAGACACACAAAAACAAAACCAACACTTTATAGTATTCAAAACATTTTTCTTGCACATGAGAGTTCATTCTTGACCGTGGAAACCTTGTTGGAGGACTGTGAAGTACTTAAAAGCCTCATTTCGGCAATGTCGAACACTCTGGACAACACACAAAAAAGAAAACTTAATTCAAGGTCCACTTAGCTTTTTCCAGATTGTTTTATCTGTGTGCCTGTCCTTGGCAAAGTTTTTATTTATTTATTTTTCCAACCATCAACCATTTGACTGCAGTGCTAAAATGTGGCTTTTCATTCATTCGGATTTCTCAACTAAATGATTATCACATTCTTTTCAATCGCTATAATACAAAGAGAAGCGACAGTAAGCTTGGGGTTGGGGCTTGGTCAGAACGAGCTTGCTTGGTAGTTTGAAGGGGAGGTTAAAAGCCAGAAGGAGGAGGATTGATATAATTTAGATACGGGGATAATTATGGGGCACATTTTCGCAGTCATGGTGTCAAAGTGTGAAATAATTGTGTAAAGAATGGAATAAGAGAGCTGGAAAGAGCAGTTCAAATGCCTACTCTCTCACCTTCGCACAGCTGACCAGTTGCTCTGTGAAGTTTGTGTATGTAGAAATCATTCAAAACCCCTGATCCAGCAGCTGAAAAGTGGCAGTGGACGGGGTTTCCAAAGCTATTGGACGGTCTGACACGCAGTTATTTTGGTGTATGAATGTTTGAACAAAATGTAATTGTAAACCATCCAATAGTTGTTGAGATATTTCACCAAAAAACAGATATGTCAGCCTCATTTTGTGACACTACAGGCTATTTCAGGAGGATTCATCATCTGGGAACCATAAATATTTAACTTGACTGAACAACAACCCATTCAATCATTGTTGGGATGTTAAAATCAAGTAGTGAACCGAGCCTACTGCCGTCCTCAGAGCCACGCTGCTAGTTTGGCTAAAAGGTGCAGGAAAAGGCTTTGTCGCTCATATCCTCTTCATTTGTACCAATTACCAACATCCAACAACCAACATCCAGACGCCAGGTTTAATATCAGGATGCAGTTTGAACAGTTTGATTTGTTGTTTATTACATTTGAAGACAACTAATGAAACATTTGGCAAATAGAATGTGCCAAATTCACAGAGGAGTAAATCTGTTATTGATGTATGGTGGCTATCCTGATTATTTCAGCTTCAGCTGCAGCCGCCGTTAAATCTGGAAAACAAATCCATAGGCACCGTGGGACTGTAGAGCATATGTACTCAATGACTGTTTGTTTACATGCAGACAAATCTGGCAATTCTTCATGTTTTGGCTGAGGTTTTATATGTTTATGCATTCAGCTAATCCTGCACATTTCTGGAAAAGTGACAAACAAAGCACAGTTTCCACTGCGATGATATGAGGTTAATATCCTGTAAGAACATGCTTAACACGACGCTTGTCGTATTTTCCCTCAGTTTACCGAGTCTCAACGCATACATACAGTATGAATCTGAGTGCATGCTCCTGTTCTAACAGCAAAAAATCTTTCCTCACAGAGATCTGTTATGTTTTGCAGCCATTTGAAGAATGGAAGCTCACTGAAAGTGTAATGAAAAGAAATTGTGTCATACCACACAAAATATTGCACGCTCATGCTAATCTGAATCCATTTAAACTCTATGCTAAAGTAAAACTGACTTTTCCGTGTTGCCTTGCATCAGCAGCCCCAATCACAATGATATGTGTGGTCATTAACGGTGGATATAGGACAGGCAGTGAAGTGGACTCCCTGTGGGTCCAGGCATCTGTTGCAGAGGGTTCAGCACTGCCATGGAAAATTGAACATTTAGGAGCCAGCTGGAGGACCAGTCTGCCCTGCTGTGCCACCACTACTCAGGTGCCCACTGGCGCCATGCCACCACCAGCTAGAAGCCACTGGACCAAAGCAGGCCAGATGGTGCCCTTGCCAACCAACGAGCAGCCACTGCGAACTGCCCACTGTCCACTGCCCCTGCCCTATCATTCAACTCAGGGATGAGTTTGGAGTCCTGATAACCTGAGGTAAAAAAGTTTTTTCGGGGGGAGCGAGGGGCAGAAAAAGCTCAAGTGAGCGGAGAGTGTGATTGAATATAAATGGGCCTGATTACGTTGCGTGTTTGTTAATGTAAGCAGCTGCGAGGTGGAGTCAGAGAATCAGTCGGTAGGAGAGAGACTGCTCCACGGGGAAATAAAGCCATCTCCAGGCTGAACTCATTTGTCCGTGCCTGTGAACTGATAGATAATTATATTAGGAGCTTTAAGTGCTCTTCTGTGATACAAGTATTACTACCATCTCCAGAGGCGCAGAACAAAGTAGGGAGGAGAGGACTCTGTGTGCTGCTACAACTGAGCTAGCCATTGCTTGCCTCCAAATATGTGGATGCTGAAGTGTATTCAACACAAGTGGCCTCGGATCAAAAAAATCTAATCATGGTGCAACACCATTAGTATTGGATCTGTGACACACACAAATTTGATTTGACTAGAATCAATCATAAAATGATCATGAAAGTTGTGACGGTGGCAGGCAAAATCTCTGATCTCTGCAGACGGCAAACAAACACTGATAATCCATTCAACACACTTCTAATTTAGTATGAGGTTTACAGTGTTACATGTGAAGCACTATATGTACTGTCGCATATTAACATTTAAAGTTCACTTTATGTTTTGTGAGGAACCAATGAATAGTTTAATATTTCCACAGTTTCACACACTATACACATCCAGTATACTATTATCATGATGAGCGGGCTGCTAATTGTTTAAGCTTATCTTAACCGACACATACACCATGAGCTAAATGCCGTCACTACGTCTGTAAACATGTCAAGGAAACAGAATCATAGAATACTGAAAATATAAGTGCAGTAATTCACCTATTATACACAGTGAATGAGTACATAATAAAAAGATGTTGTCGACAAAACATTCTTACCTGAAGGGGCACTTGAAACATACAGTTACGTGGCAGCTAAGCAAGCTGGAGATGAGGTTTTGTCAGCTTGAGTTTGCGAGGACAAGAATGAACTTTCTGTACAGAAACATCCTCCAAAGTTCAGGGATGCACAATGACTGCTTTTGTGTGTGTGATCAGTGATTATGTGTGTCATGTAGAGGCTTAAAAAATGACAGAAAGAAGGAACATTTTTATACATGTGCTCAAAGCAACCAGTTTCTGAGTTGTAACCAATGGCTTTATTATTGTCTGTTCTTACACAACTTAAAAATGTTAGTAACTACATATAAACCTTCAATAAAGCCATTGTAGTTGGCTTTTTTGTTGCCAGGTAATTAATGAAATTTCTACGAATGCAGCTGTTGTGTAATAATTAAATGCAGGTGACTGATTATGATAGCTAGCTAGAACGGTAACATTAGTTTATTTGACAGTATTTCATCACTTTAAATGTGGCGGATGGCCAATCTTTCCTCTCTTTCTCCATCATCCATAACGGGGCTATTGTGGTAACCAATGTCTATTATGTAAAATGTGAATAATGTTTTGATCGCCGTCCTTAATCAGTAACTGGGGGCCACCGTCTAACGTCTCTGATCCAACACCCACTACTACTTGCCATCGCATCAGAGTTTTTGTTCAGACTCTTTTGGGTGTAGTTTGGGTGTAGCTGCTCAGCTGCACTGCATCATACAGAGGGGTGTTTCTGTTATTCAGCCAGCCCTGATTGATATAAATTGGTTCAGCAAAATAATAGAATCACGTGTCAGTAAAATGCAACACAGTTCAACAACAACTAAACCCGCTGCCTCCAAAAATGAAGACATATGAGCATAAAGTTAAATCAACACTGCTCTTGAACAATTTCACCAAAGGAGGGTAGAATTTATTGCTGGACTGTTGTATTAGACTGCATCGGATCGAGCTCGGCGGACCTAATGGACTTTAAACCGACTGTAGTCTCCAAAACACAATGAACACAGATAAATCACACTCATGAACGAGCCGACAACCAGAATTAAATGTAAATGGAAATACTTTATTTCACTATTACACAATAACAAGCTTGGAAAGAAAAATTACAAAAAAGAGAAATGGAACAAAATGCTACAAAGCACCACATAATATAGACGACTCATAAATGTGGCAACTGAACCTTATGCTAACTGCCTTTACTCTATCTAACGTATCATCATCATCACTGAGAATTTAGAAATCAGCAAAAAGGTTTGGACATCAAGCACAGTCATGCCAGTAATAGTAATATCTTACAGATTCATGTAGCGATGATTCGGAGTGGGGGACGGTGAGCCTTACAGGTTCACTCTAAGTGGTGAGGCAGAACAAATAGAAGTGGGTTCGAGGAACTGCAGTCCATCATCTGTTTGGTATGACATAGGTTTGCATTTGGTATAAAGTGGATTTGAGGAGGCAGACGCGGGTCACAGAGTATTTGCGAAACACTTTTTTAATGCTTAACGTGCATGAGGTACCAGATGGGTGCGGTTCACCAGGTAGAACATACAATAAGCGCCAGAAATCAGCAGAAAGTACCTGAAGGTTAAATTTGTCCAGTTGCCTGTATTTGACAGTGTGACATTGTATGAATTATCCTGATTGGTATCCCATCTGGTTCAGCAGGCTAAAACAAATACCAACAATGCAAACACTATTTGACCCACGCCTGTGAGGAGGACAGTGAGGAGACAAAGGGTGGTGTTACTTCTTTTTTTTTTTTTTACATGGAGAACACTGTACAGGTGCCTTCAGGTCTGCCACGACTAAAGGCACATGGGGTCCACTGAGCAACAGATGTGTCCATTCTAGAAATGAGAGAAAAGAGAAGGCAGAGAAACACATGAGTGGATTATCGTCACACCTAAAGCTCAGGCAAACTCCTTTTGAAGCTCAGCAGATAATATTTTCAGGTGGCAGTGGAGCTGCAGCATACAGACTCAGTCTGGCATTTAGAATTCCTCTGGGTGTTATTTCGGCACCAACTGATCCAAGAGGCCGACTTTCTACTGAGAATACAAATAAGAATGGTCTCAGAGTCATTTCACTGTAAACTGATAAGCTCCCTGGATCACTAAAGGTGTGCAGGCAAACAGATCAAATCCATGTTCATGTATATGAATTCATTTTGAATGCAAATTTTTTTTTTTGTTTTGTTTTGGTTTTTTTGGAAGGTAAAGGTGTCCACAATTGGACACCAAGTCACTGGACCGCTACTACCGTATTGACCCAAATATAGGACAAGTTTTTTTTCCATGAAAATAATGTGAAAAAGTGGGGTCGTCTTATAACCGGGGTCTAACCGTTGACACATGCTGATAGTTGTCTGGGGTCGCTACATGACCGCACCGGCAGAGGGCGCCAGCTTATTGTAGAGATGCCACTGACGCTGTGGCTATCTGTCAATCACAGCGGAGAAGAAGTGACAGGAGATGAAACATGGAGAGGCGCGGTGATTGTACAGAGCAAAGGGGATCCAACGTGGGGCAAGTTAACAGACATCTGAGGCGGAGCTATGATGCTAATTTTAAGATAATGGTGGTCAATGCAGCAACTGTCAGGCAGCCAGGCAACATGGAGTTACGGAGGGTAGGTTTTACAGTTGTATTTTTCTGTTTAGTAAAGGACATAGAAGTAGGAGTATTTTATTTCTGTATTGTGAGTTCATTTATTAAAGGTATAATATGTAAGTATTGGCCAACTGCCTTTCCAATCAAATACAGGGCAGCATATCACCAGTAACACCTAACTGCTGCTAACTGTAGCTGCTGTTAACCAGTTAGCTTAGTTAGGCATGCGGCTAGCAGTGTGGCTGGGAGTTCAGAGCACCGGGGGAGTGTTGGTGTTTACACCAGTAGAACAGGAGCTTAAGACCGAGATGGGCCGGAGCTAGCTGGTTAGCATGCTATCTTCAGTATCATTATTTCAGCAACACAATATATACATGTCATTGTGTCACAAATGTTATTTCCTCACATTATGTAGTTTTAGTTTTAGTTATTCTTTTACTGCTTTCAACTTATTATCACCTCTTGCTGGTACTAAGTGGTATTATTAGACAGGAAAGGACAGGCTAGGGCGAGCTGGTTAGTATGCTAACTTCAGTAGAAATCTATGCAAAACAGTACAAAGACGTCTATGATGAAATATCAACACTCATTCATTTTAAAATGTTTAAAAACAGGATTGTGAGCCATATTTTAATAATTTGCTTGTTTTGCTTTTGTTTTTTTAATTTTGTTTTCAAAATTCAGATTATCTCATTGACTTACAGATCTACAGTACAGTAAACAAATCAAAGGAGTTATGTAGCCAGCTAAATTGCTATGCTAATTGGACAGATTTCTTCATATGGCTATTCCTTGGGTGACATGTTGTAAATATTGCAACGTGAGTTATAGCTAGCAACAAATCAGATGAGGAGCTTGTGCCAAAAACGTACTATGTTGAATGCAATATTGTGATTTACTGTTGCTAATAGAGGAAGTCATCAGCTATTTCAAGCCTGTAGTCTACAGAGCATTCCAAACCTGAGGGCAATTTAGATTGTGGAATGTGATTGCAGTTAAATAGATCATGATGTTATTTTTTTGGCCAGATCGCCCAACCCTAATGAAGACTCAGAATATTTGTTAGTTTGTCCGCCGAGATTTACTGCTATCATTTCCTGTCAGGCAGGCACAGAGAAAATATTCCATCTCAGAAACTCAGGCAAGGGAGTAAGTCTTGGTGGATTAGTCCTAAAGCTGAGGCAAACAATTTATGCTCACAATTGGTAATGAAGAGGATATTCGCCTGCATAGTTTACTTTCTCAGTGATTATTCTGTGCCACAAGACTTAAAACAAAAACTTGTGGGGAACAGCTTCCCCCACCTGATCTACTAGAACCAATTACGTTTCTCTCAGCTTTCCATATAGATAATCTGAGGCTCTATACATTGTGTGTCCAAACATGTCTGCTTGTTGAACACCGTGCAGAGGAGAGAGCACACTGTGTTACCCTACTGAAGCTGAGCCAGAGGCCTGGAGATGAGGGGAGGACAGATGTTTTCTCAGCGTGGGTTTTCTGTTAGTGCGAGGCTTCCAATACATTTTTATTAAAGGAAAGGTTCTCAATGTGAGTTGGAAGTTCGATCAATCACATTCCCACCTCCGTACATGAGGCTGGCTAGCTTATCTTAACATAAAGACAGAGAAACAGGAGTCTTATAGTCACTGTGACTCATGCAATAGTGTTAATTTTGTTAAAGGACACCTGCTTTTTTGTTTTTGTTTCCTTTCCTTCAGTGTTTTATATATGTTCCATACAGGGTACTGCATTGGACAGTATGAAAAAATGAATGTGGTTTTTCACTATGAGCATAATATTTCTGCTCTAATAAAACTATGATGAAATATACTTGTCAAGAACATTTATTTCATGACTAAGACTAGGCGAAGACAAGGTACCAACATCATTAAAGACTAATTGGATGGGAAAACTCATCGCAATCTAGCATGCTGACTAGGTAAAATATGTATATCAAAATGAAATTGATTTCATTTGGCATCAAAATGACTGGTTGTATTCCTTAGATCAATACCATCAGACCAATAGACTCACTGGACCACTGCACTCTAAATCAATCAACCTGTGTCTTTCGTCAGATTATAATGAGATCAACGGCTTCGGTTAGACTAGATCACCTGAAATGTTCAATATAATATAATGAATTGATTAAAAGACTTCAATTTTCACTGACTAAAACTAAACTGAAATAGTTACGGTTTTCTTAGACTAAATGAGAATAAAATGTCCAAACTGTAAGGTGACTGAAATAACCATGAATAATGACCATAAATGCCAAATTTGTTGAACTGTTGCATTAAAAGAAGAAGTGATAGAAAATCCTGTGTTCTCGCAAATAAATATAAACGGGACACAGTGATCTATGATCCCTAATAATATCAAACGTAGGCATTTGAAAGCGAAAATTCTCGAAAGACACCTACGCACATAATTACCACCATGTGTGATAAATACAGTCATGACTTTACAGATGTGATGAGATCCACAAATTGCCTCCACAATACAAAGGTTTGACCCCAGTGGAGGAGTACTGTTTCTTTCTTTTTTTTTCAGACAAAGCACAAAGAATTCCCATTTTCCAAACCATTATTCTTTGGTGTCTTGTCCGCCACTGAACCCGGCGAACTGTAATTTGCTGTTTTCAAGGCTGCTGGCGGGGCTGGCGCCTTACCTTGCACTGGCACAGGGTGCACTCGGTGCCATGTTTAATCCAGGAGGAGCCACTGAAGCGTGAGATGTTGTGCTCGTCCGTGCACGTCTTGGTGATGTCGTTGCGGATAGTGTCGGCCTGGCAGGGATCGGTGACACAGCGGGGACAGCACTCGCCCTCGGGCACCATGGTAAACTCGCAGTCCACAGGCGGGCACGGCAGTGGCCAGCAGTCCACCTGCCCCTGCTGCGGAAAGAGAAAGAGGAAAAAGAGAGAAAGTTCAAAAATAATCCCTGTATACGCTCTATTGCATTTTCCAGCTCTAAACAAGTTATTCATGCAAATACACATATTTCTCCTGACGCTGTGTTATGCATGCTGGAGGGAGCGTCTGCGCTTGATGAGGGAGAAAAAAATTGTTGTTAAGGTACCTAAAAAGAAATATAGATGAGCCGAGCAATCTTTCCACACAGTCAGCACATTTTTTTTCAGAGGTAAACGCTCCGTTTTTTTAATTGACTTGTCTTAAGTCTCCCTACCTCATTGTTGTTCTCATATTAATCTCACAGCAAACTTTCAGCACAGAGAGCACTTATTGGATTTCTCCTGCCGCCATTTTTTCTATTGGCCCCCGAGGAAACAGGTCTTATATTTTCTTGGCCGATGTCGCGCGTCTGCTCATACAGTATGCTACATCACTCTGGCCTGACCCACTTCATACCTACGCTGTCATCCGTGAGTGTTTCTGCACCTCAACTACACTCAGGAAATGAAATATGAGCTCAGACTGTGTACGTTTAAACACAAAAGATGTACATGCACATAAAATAAGAAGAGGCTCGATTGCAAGTGTCCCACTGGGGATATTTGATATCACGGAAAAATCGCCTGGCTCAGCATTTTAGAAATGTTGCAGTAAATTAGGCTGGCTATAAAGCACAGGCTCACGTGGTGCTAATGCCCACTCCCTGCATCTGTGTAGAGTGTAAACATTTGAAGAGGGACCCCCACCACCCACCCCCCCAGAGCTGCATTCGTTGCTCGTAGCCAGAGGGAGGGATTGAATGTAGCCTCAGGTATCTGTCCCACGCTGTGATAAGGGACACTGCCATCTTTGTCTGTTTATGGAGATGTGGCCTATGATCACAAAGGAGAAAGAGATTTACCATACAATCAGCTCTTTATTTGCCTTCACACAGAGCGACACACCGTGGAAACTTTATCAGCCTAAAACTGAAGCCGGTCTTCTTCATTTCTTTGTGATATTTCAGGGGGTTTATTATTCAAATCTCGCTTTGCATTCGGCATCCGTGGCACCTCGAAGTAATTTAATCTCCTTGCTTTTTTTCACAGACAGATGTAAGGATTGACTGCACTTTAGAAAAATGCCTCCAGGAGATTAAAAGTAGTGACATTTATCTTTGCCCGGGAGTTAGCCCGCAGCGATCGTGCTCTTTTCTTTTATGCGCCTCGACCTAAAGTACAACCTATGGCTGAGGAAAATCATGCCTCTTTGATCTTCTGGCGATTTAACAAGATGGCAAATCACAAGTGGTCCATGTGTGCACATTCTGCAAAAGCCAGATTCTAAGTTTGCACTGATAGCCAAGGAGCCGGGCCGATGGATTCACATCTTGGGCTTGGGAGAATGTTTTGCCCATCTGCCTGCTGTCACTGTGTATTTTAGGGCCCCCGCTGAGCCCAGACAGCCACGGCTCTGCTAAGTGTAGCAGCATTCAAGGTTCATTTCACGTCCCTGTCACGCTACTGGAGCCCCTGTACGGTATCGCACAGCGGTCTCCTCCCTCACCCTTTCAAGTGCTGCTCTTTATACCGCGCGGCTCGTGGTCCTTTGCTTCATATGTATGTCTCCGTGCATCTTTAATTGAGTGTGTTTCATATCCGCGTGTGGACGTATGAAAGCATGTGTAGCCGTGGTGACAGGTGTGTGCCCACAATCTCAAATACGAGTACTTGTGTGTTTACAAGTTTATGCTGTACGTACTCATGTTCGTATGCCGTACGTGTGCTCTGGAGCCGCGATCGGCGCGCCTGCATTCTCAAACGCTTGTGTCTGTTTGTGTCAACATATATAAGTGCCGGCTGCGAGAACAGCCCCGGCGCGGGTGAAGCCGAGCGAGCCCATTTTCAGCCGACTGTGTTTCCCCGCTGCCTCTCGGCTGAGCGGTGATTTTCGAGCTCTTCTATAATGGCTCGCTGTAAGAAATCCAAAAAAGCAGCCCCCAGGTCCGGGCATCAGCACAGCATTACAATAGCGTGGAGGGGAGGGAGGAAATGGCATTGCTGTGACTACTCAGACCATAAATCTGTCAGACTAGAGCCGACTTACATTAGCTTCGAGTACGGCTGATCTTTAAAAGCTACAAGAAGAGGGGACAAAAGAAAAAAGTTGTAAAGTGCTTTTCTGTGATCCACAGTGAAGATGATTTGTGAGCCACTAAACAGAAGGAGCGACACTAGTGTGGGTGTTCGACACAGCTGAGAGTGAGCGAGGCAGGACAGTGGGGTAGAATGTAAAGCATGACATTTGCATGTCGTATGCATCTGAGTTTGTGGCGAGAGAGGGGGCATCACGGGCGGGATTTATTGTCTCTGTCAGGTTTACTGGGAAACACTTATGAAATGCTTCCCCGTTGTTTGAGCGGCAGCACCATGCAAACCTTGGAAAAGGTCGACGCGCACGGAAAACGTGCACGTGTCCCACTGTGAGAGATTCATGTGGGTGAGCGCCGTGTTATTTTGTTTGGTATGAGGAATAGGTTGACGCTCAACGCCATTAAAAACACACATGCTGCAAATACTCATCAATCAACACAAGTGTACACTCTCAGATGATACACAGCGACACACCCTCCCACACCGGAGGTGCACACATGCTTACATTTTCTCCCGTTCTCTTAACCTTGGAAGTGTCCTTCAGTAAAAAAAAAATGTATAATTCCATCATAGCAGACAACAGTGAAGAGGATCCTTTGAATTCTTTAAAATCTCACTAATCACTCACTCCCTTTTCTTCTGCCACGAGATGAAAAGCAATCTTCATTTTCTCCTCTCTGCAACCTTCCTATTCACCTCTTAATCACACCCCTCTCTTTTGGCACAAAACTTCTCTCCTTGACTTATCTTCGCAGAGCACATCTCTCATTCATGAGCATTTCCATGGAGACCGGAGTGTTTGCTCCATCTCTTGTGTGGGCACAGTGGCGCAGGAATGAATGCATGTTGTCTTATTCTCACCATAACTGGCTTCAGATGAAAGCGTTGTCTAAATGCCTGCGATCTACGTTTTCGTTATTCGTGTATATATCCGTCCCTACTCACCAGGCACTGGCACTGCTGGCAGTTCTCCACCCACGTGTCCCCGCTGCCGTAGGTGAGCAGGCCGTTCTGGTGCAGGCACTGGCTGCTCAGTCGAGGGTCGCACTCTGGGCAGCAGAACAGGTCGGCATTGGGGTTGTCGCAGTCGCAGACCATCCTGCGGCACATCACCTGGCCAGCCTGAGCGGGAGGAGTACAAACACACATATCACATGCGCGCGATTAAACACTGAACACACACGCACACTTAGACAAGGCCATTTGTTTGATGGGATCATTAAACATGCATGTTGATAATAAATATTGTAATAACGGCTACGTAGCCCATCCCTAGCAACTGTTTTGTAGCTGTGCTTTATAGTCATTCAGCCTCCGCTGGTACTGTAGGCGAGACGATCCAGATTGAAATATATTTTATGAATACTGATGCACAGTGGTTCTTCAGGAGTTCCTTATTCATCACTGGGCCGTTTGAAGACAGTGCTACTTGGCTGTCTTGTTGTCTCAGTGATTTAAGATGCCTTCCACACATGCAAGAGCTGCTTTGGGTCTGAATTCAGCTCATTACCTTTTGTCACATACTTCTCTCTACCTACTCACATCTGCCACTCTGGAGTGTAACGAAGTCATAAAGGAAATAAATCTAGTGAAGCTTATTCCAGAAATGATACTGGGTAGAAAATTAACTATTGTGATATTAATCGATTAATAGTTTAAGCAGTTAGTCTCATATCTTTATTAGGACGACAAAAAATGACGTGTAAATGTTTACTAAGGCTGCACAAATAACTGAAATGTTGTCAAAATGGCAATACTGCGTCCTACATCCAAATCGCAGAAGCTGAAATTTTTTGATAAATGTCAAATGTGTGACAAGGTGCCCCCGATCTCATGATTCTTATTGGTAAGTTTAATCATAATGATAGTGATTCATTCTGATGCTGTGACACACTTTGTGTTATCTGTTTTTATATTTTTCAAGTGTCACAGTTTTTCACTGCCTATTTTAACCAGGTCACTTTATCAAAAGGGGACTTTATTCTCAATCAGACTTTCCTGATTAAATAAAGGTTAAATAAAATATGTACACGTACAGTAGATTAAAAAAAAAAAATCTATGTTATTACTGGATCCAGCGAGAGACCACAACTCAAAATAGTGCAATTATTATCAAATGTAATCTTGATGAGATATGAAAATTCATAAAAATTTGTGACGAATACAAATTGACATTTAAGCCTGCAGGTTCTCTACTGCCCAAATATTACTTTCAGTGCTGGGTCAGTGTTTTCCTCACTGATGCCTCATTGGTTCTGGACCACTTCCATGCCAAGCAACAGCAGCGATTTCTATAAATTGATTTTTCTCCCTTGCCAATTAAATAAGCATACTTCAGTTTTTGAAATGTTTTAGAAATTAGCGACCCTGCTGACATACGCACTGATGCGGAGAGCTCCACCCATCTGCCGCTCCAAGCCGATCGAAACAATAAAAGCATTTGCATATTGCGAGACCTCAGTCTGTACACATCCCCTGTCTTTGTCTTCTCTGTGATGTTTGACCTTGGTTTCACCCGCATCAGCTCTCCATCTCATATCCAGCTGTGTCCGCCCACCTCTAAAACAATAACATGTTTACTCCTTTGCTCCCCCAACCGCTCAATACAACTAATTTTGACAGGCAGCTCTTCAATCTCTCAAATCAATTAATATGACTCATTTAATTAGGGACCCATTTCTGCCCTGGTCCTTTGTAATCAAATGAATAATTTGCAGCTTGATCATTCACTACCGACACTAATCCACTATAATCACCTTCTAGTACTGCCAGACACTTGGCATTAGGTTGAGCGAAACACTGAAATGCAGAGTATGACTGGTCCGTGACCTGATAATCACGGGGAACAAAATGTGCTTAGGATGATGGAATGAGTTTTCTCGAATCAACTGTCCCTGGATGCCTTGTCACTGTGGTGTCAGAAATCAATCAAAACAACTACATCAAAAGCCTGAGTCACTCTGTCGGACCATTAAAGATGACTGCATATAGCTCCTGCACTTTAATTAAATTGCTCATCACAAAGGCGTCACTGTCATTGTCAACAGCACTGTCACATCAAGGTTTATTGTGCCAGTGTTTCCATCTGCACTCACTTTTTGTCTCCCTCAATGTCTACTTATCATCCCTCACATTTCTTTTACAAAAGAAGAAGGGGTTTAAGATGGGGGCAGTGCTTTATTTTGAAAATTTTACTCATCTTGTGGTAACCACGTACATCCCTGCATTGTAATACTGACGGAAACCACTTGGTCACTTCCTGATTTGTTTGTTAATGTGTTATATCAGAGAGGACTTTAAAGGGCTGTCACATAACAAAGTGGCAAGTTGAAGTTATTTATGGTTTTCGAGCTAGCTCACAAGCTACTAGCTAACTATTGCTCGCTGGCGCAGTAGTGAGTTAGCTTCTTCAGTTACTCAACAAAGTAGGTATTCTTTAAGTCAAGCAGGCCTCCACTTGCAGAAAAGGTTCCCCCATTGTTTAAGTTACATTTTTTTTTTTCCAGAGAAGTAGCGAATGAAGAATTTCAATAATTTCAGACTGGAAAAAACATGCATGCGGGCTGAAAGTCAACCATGATATTCAGTCGGGAGATGTAGTAACTTTAAAGCAACGGTGAGTGAGAAAAACTTGAACTAACACATTAACCACTTTAGCTGCTAGGAGAATGCAATGTAAAATTCCATAGGCTTAAGCTAATAATATTAGCGTTGAGCAGAATATCATACATTTGTTATCTGTTGTTATTAGTGGAGTCAGTTTAAAGTAAATTTAACTGCATAATTATGGGTTGTTGTTTTTTTTGGCCAAAAGCAGAAAAAAAAGAAAGGGGTGGCAGCTTCTTCTGTAATCAATTAATTGTGTAAATTGGGCATATTATATTGTGTCGTGTCCCCTGCAGGCTCCTGGATTGAATCTAATCACAACTGTTTCGCGGCAGACTTGTGATATCAGCAAATATTGCATCGTGGTGATGAAGCCAGTGATTGACGCCCCCTGTGAATACTGCTTCAAAGGTTGACCAGGTGCAGTTTGTGAACAAAGGTCTTGAATGTCAGAAAGCTTTTTCTGAACTGCGGCGAGCGAATCCACTGATTGTGCTGACGTCAAACAACACTATGAGGCCAAATGTTGCCTGAAATTCTTCCTTCATCCAATTGTCATTTCTTTTTTTAAAAAACAGTGACGCACCAGCCATTGTATCCCTATGCCTTATTATTTTTTCAAAAATGTCCCTGATTGGTTCAAGGGGAGCTACAGCACGGAACAAGGTGACATTTGTTGCTGATTGGCCCTGTGGGAGACGCCATCATTCATGGGGAAGAACGGGTTTACTGTTGCATTGCTATTCTTTGTTTAGACTCTTGGACAGCTGAGAGAGAGTAAACAAAGAACAGAAAATTCAATCATACACCAGTTGGATGCTTGTGCAGTCAAAAAAAGAGAGACAACAGTGTTGATCAACTATCTATGGCACTGGATTTTATCATATCCATCTTTCCACTCGTCTTTCTATCCGTCTGTTTAATCCCATCCGTCTACCTCAGCTTTGATTTTTTTTCTCTCTTTGTCTCAGTGTCCATCTCCCGTTGTTTTCTCACCTGGCAGGAGCACACCGAGCACCTATCGCTGTCCAGCACCCAGATCTGCCCACTGTGCTTGACCTTGCTGTCATGGATACAGTCCCCGGTGCAGTTGTGCCCGTGGGGGCACCGGCAGTCATAGCCTCCCTCCAGGTTGAAGCACACTGTGTCGTTGGCACAGGTGTTCCTCCCTGTCTTGCATTCATTAATATCTGCAGGGAGCACAAAAAAGATGACATCATACATATGCTCAGTGCAGCTAACATAGGCTAGTGGAAATGAGGATTTAAAAAAAAAAATTGTTATAACAAGCACCACAACTTTTGTCTATGAACATGGTGACAAGGTAGGGAGCTTGTCGTGTCACAGAATGGTTTGAAGTTCACCACACAACCACATCTTTGTCCTCCTGAGCACGATTTGACCTGCTCTAAACGAAACAGCATCTGGGCTTTCAAATGCAGCCGTAAAACGTAGCAATTCAACAGTTTTCAGATCTTGGGGGAAACATACAGTGCACAACTGTAATGTAACCCAGAAACCTACTTTTGGTCAAATTATAACTTTGCTTTGTGAAACCCAGACAGGTTCTTTTTTCTGAGAGTGCCTTTAATGTGCCTCTTTTTTCCTGCCGCTCCCAACTCAAACTGACAGCCAAGATGGGGTCAACGAGTGGAGCAGCACCAGCACTGTTGTTACAGGCAATGCTTCCATGTTACTGTAGATTGAGGGTTTCTATTTTGACAGCCGACACTTCTCCTAGCAGGCTGCATCAGAGAGAATGTTCCAGAAAATGAACAGGCTGCAAAAAGGAAACTGACGTTTCGGAAGGAAAAATACATTGATAATGACATACCTACCCAATCATAACGTCACTTACAAAAGCGTACTGTAACAAAACTTGTTCTCAAACAAAAGTTGAGTCAGTGTGATGCCTGGTGACTCATACATTTCAACAAAGTCCTGCTTAATTAAAAGGCACTACTTTCAGCGCTTCCTTCTGTGCCTTGAAATCAGAAATCAAGGGCCATTCAAGGGAAAATGTATGGGGGTTTCATTTTAATTTTTGTGGAGCTGTAAGATGTGAAAAAGGTCAGATTACTCCAGTGATTAAAAAATGAACCATGTTTGATTTAGGGAAGACATTTTAACACTTTCCTGAGCACATTTTACATGAAAACACATTTTGAAGCAAAGTTATGTAGAAATGGTCATTGTGTGCGATTGTGAGTGCGACACCACTGTTGTAAATACAAATTCTGTTGTCTGTAACAACTTGTCAGACGTAATGTAGGTGCTAACTACAAACAACACACAACACGTCAAAACAATGTTACGTGTTGAAAACTTGTATCATGAAGTCAACATGCTGTGATCCGACCCTCTCACAAACAAGTGATAGAGGGGTGGAGTGGCTGAGACAGAGACCCCATTCACCCTGTTACTGCTGTTATAATAAGGTAAAAAGTAACATACTTTTAAATGTGCGTTTTGGGAGGGCCTTAGTAGCCAAATGGTTACAGTGCATAGTTGTAACAGTTGCTGGTTTGATTCAACCCTTTGTTGCACATCATACTCTCTCTCTCACTGTTTCCTTGTCTGACTCTTCACCTGTCACTATCAAATACAGGCAAACAATGTCAAAAACAATACTTTTAATAAAACATGTGGGCATAGACTATCCTGGAGAAAGCAAAAAGAAGATAAATATAAGGTTAGAACTATTTCTTTTTATTTCATGAAACATCCAAAAACATTGAGATTTCATTTTTCTTCTTCTTCTCAAAAAAATGTCAAAAAGACCATTTGGTTGCTCTCTTTTAAATTACATTTCTGAATGTTATTTAATTACTTCTGTGTGCATTCATTTTGACCAAAAGGAATAACTACGACTACTGCATTTGTTGAGATAAAATTAAGGTAAGTAAATAACACATTTCCTTTGACTTGTAAAAAATTCTTTCTCCATATGTTTTATATTTGTGCAAAAAAAGAGAGAAGGCGGGCCACTCACCTACGCATGATTCCCCATTGGTGGAAAACAAGCCGTTGTCATGGTAGCCATCACGGCACTCACAGTGGTACCAGCCAGGCAAGTTGACACAAGTGGATTTACTATCACACTCCACAAAGCCGTCTGCACACTCATCAATATCTGAAGAGAGGTGAAAAGCAATAAGACATCCACATTCAGCCACTATCATGTTGGTCTCAAAACATGCTGTGGACAGACTATCGAGCTCCATTCTTGCCTGGTAGGCATTTTCAGCATTGACTGATTCATAATTAATAAAACAACATGTCTTGACTGAATCCAGTCTGTGGGCTTTATTGATCAGAAAAAGCGTAGTTGCATAGAGAGAAGGGCATCCGTATCAATAAAACATAGCAGGGAATGAATGAATCTGATTGAACAAGCCTGTTTTCTTAGAAAACCAGACGTGCAACAGACTTGTATTTCAAACAAATCCTATGCGGTCATATACTCCAACAAATGCAGGCGAACATATAAACACAGAGGTATGTGTACACAGCTGAACTTTGCTACGACACAATGAGTTTCAAACAGGTGACGTGCGGGGAAGCTCTGCAGAGGGCTCTGAAAAACCTTCCAACACATCCTGTGGGTGGTTGTCAATAGATGGAGCTGATGTTTGTTTTTCACAGAGCTCCACTTAGAAATATCCTTGACTCTGCCCTCCTCCTTCAGCTCTTGTCTTTAACAAAAGACTTGGATTACATACTCTGACTTTCTTTCCTCTGTATTTCAGCCCCTCCACCCCCTCTCACTCTCTATTATCTGTTTCCTTGCTTTTCTCTTTTTCACTCTTACGCTATTCTTTCTGTTTACAGTGCTCCACCACTTGTATTTTGACGAGCAGCCCTGCAACTTTACGGCACACACTCCAACCAAGAACACATCCAATACAATTTTCAACAATGAGAATAATAAACACACACACACACACACACACACAGAAAGATCATTTTGATATTTCAGCTAACATTTAATTAAACTAAGGGCCAGACCCACCCGAGAGAGGAAATAAAGCCTGTTATTACAGAGTAGGGCTAAATATGTTAGGCCCAGACATGCACCGTGATTAAATGTGTCTGCATACTCAGTGATGGCTTTTTTATGATTGTGCATGATGCATGATGCTCTGCACTCATTATGAAAATGCCAGTGTGCCGTGTCTGACCTTCTCCATGACTGCCTGCAACTGTATCCCCCATAGAGCGACAGGCAGCCGGGCTCACGGTCCCCCACCGCCCAGGCAGTAATGGGATTAAGATCTATTGGCTAATGAGCCCTCAGCCTTTTAATAGAATTTCTGCAGCAGATTAACCGTTGATCAAATGTCCCGCAGATTAGGGCCTTATCTATTTAAAAATTACCCACATTTGTCCGAGTAGCAGGTTTGCTAAAAAAAAATGTAAAAAAGAAAATTACAACTTGCAGAATATTCTCTTTTTCTGTGTTGCATACCGGCCAGGTTCAAAAAGCTCCCTCTCTCTCAGTTTGGCAGACTTTAAAAGCAAAAGCTCGCAGTTTACTAATTACATCAGTTTGGTGAGAGCAGAGCACCTCGCTTTCTCCCCTCAGGACAGCAATGCTGGGTTAAAAGGACACTGCTTAAAAATCATGAGTCCACAGCAAACACTATAACTAGCCTATCTTTGAACATTAATATAAATTCTCTCCACTCCTGAAGAGAAATATCCAATGCTCTTTGTTGCCTGTGCATTTCAGTGTGATAAAAGGACGGGGAGCTTTTTAAAAGGGACAAACTGGATGAGGTGTATCGCTAGCATGAGCTGGATTCGCCCAAATCATCCTCTTCTCCCCAATCAGGCTGTATGAAATTGTTCAAAGTGCAGGTGTGCAGTCAGATGCTATTTATAACAGACACTGACGATGAAGTCTAAAAATATGCAAATTGGTTATTTTCAGCCAGTTCCATTCAGCCGTTTTTTTTTTTTAAAAGCTTGACTGTCTGGCTACGACAACAGAGGGTCGCACCCTCAACAAAAAGATCTGTCGTTTTCTCTTTTATCCCGGCCAAACCTGTCAGATACAATTTTGGCACCGCACTTCTCCCGCTGCCGTCAAATCAACTTTTTAAAGTGCCGCAGTGTTTTTAGGACGGTGAAACTCACTGCTGCCGCACCTTGGACTTGACAGGATAGAACGCGCGAGGTACCAGCGAGGATACAATACGTTTTCAAAAAAGTCTGGCCTCCTCTTTTATCGTCACGCGTAATGATAATGGAAGATCATTGTAATTAAATCATCCACGATGACAATCAGATGAGGGCGCCGCCTGGAAGCTCCGTCTCCACTGAAATCATGAGGCTTTTGGTGAATCATCGACGTGGATGGCGCAGTATCTTCACTTGTTAAATCCTGTCATGTTTTTCCTCTCTCTGCTCTGGCGAAAAGAAAAAAAGAACGAGAAAAAAAACAACACAAACAAAATAAAAATCTGGCTTTCGGTCTCTATCACCTGGATGGGTCAAGGCCATGGGAGCACTGTTATTTTGAAGTTATCTTGCTGACTGAAAGGACATGGAAACTGACAGAGAAATACCCACACACACAGAGAGGAGGATGAGCTGGACGAGTAGGAGGACAAAGCAAGGGAGGGAAGGAAGGAGGAGACGGAGGAGGAACAGGCGAAGGAGGAGAAAGCGAGACAGACTGCAGTTATCCTACTCGTTATCCTGAGTGGCAGCCCGGAAACAAGGGCTCTATTAAGGCAGTTCTCGGAGGACAAAGTGAGAACTTTCCTCCGCACCCTCCTCGGCTTGCTATGCTGCTCCGCCATGAATAACCCTTCCCTTTTTTTTCCTTCACCTTTTCCACATATCCTTTTTTCCACTTTGCCTGCCTATCTCTGTCTCAAAGCCGAAGCAAAAAAAACAGTGCTGCCCTCACCATCACCTTTTCCTCATCCCTGCAGTTTGGTTCCTCTTTGAACAGAAAAAGGCAGAGTTTCGAGTTTAGTTTAGCCTGCCCTCGTCTCTTCATCCCTCGCTTTCATTGTTCCTGCTCCCGCCAATCTCTTCATTTTGTTCTTGCTTCCTATTCTAATCCTGGACAGGTACAGTTCTTTGCTTTTACCCCCTTCTTTCCTGTAGTTTGACTTCCCATGTCTTTTCCCTTCTCTGACTGACAGACTGCCCTAGGGGTTGTGAGGCAGTTCCGCTGTGTTGCATCACTCAGTGCAGAACCCCGTTACTGCTGCCACGTGTACATTGCCCGTACAGAAACCTAACTAAAAACTGATTTCCATTTCCATACAGGTATACCTTGTAGTCCTGCTCCAGGAGGACTCATTCCGGAACATTTCTGGATCCCAACTGAACCTATTATTCTGCTTCAAAGTCTGATTTTTTATTTTGTTTTGTATCTATGAGTGGATTTTAAAAATGAGCTGAACTGTCATGTCAGATCACATTCACCAAGTCAATAATAATGTGTACAAAGCTTTTTGCTGACCTTTACACGACACAGCGAAAAGGTAAGAGAGGGATTTTGGGCTCCCAGCTCTTTTATGTACAGTAAAGTGTAATTGAGTGATTGTCACCGCTCTTCAGTCTTCATTAAGAGAAAGAGCAAACTCAAATAATCAATCAATCATCATGGAGCCCGAGGCAAATTGAGTTACACACTGGGTTCCTGAAGATGAAACAGACACTGAAACGCAAATCCATATCTGCGAGCACTTGAGTGGATGAGTAATCATGGTAGATTGGAAACGGGCCTCGTGAACAATCGGTAGCTGTGAGCGCACAAAGAATGCAATCGCTCTGTATCACTTACCTATAGCTGTAAAATTCCCCCACCCTTAAAAGTACAAACGAAATTTGTAAACTGCTCCATGCAGTCGAAAGAACATCTTAAAATTGAATTTCAGAATGATTGCTGTGGCTTTGAAAGTAAGGAAAAGGGGTTCTGAGAGGTATATGAGAAACATTACTTTAGTCTCCGAGCCACTCAGTGGGAGAACAGAAGCATGTGTTTGATTGACAGCTGGGCCGACAGGGGCACTGAGGCAATATTACATCTAATTTAAACAAAATTGTGCTTGTAACTGCTACATTTAACTTAAAGCTGCACTAATTAATACATTTGCATACCTGCACCAAGGCCCAATAGCCCCTTCAAATTTAATCAAGCCTAATCCAGTATCGTTTTTCTTACCAAATAGCTGCTAATGATGAATGAAAACTAATTTAAATCCTCTAGATTTGGATTTTTATTAGGATCCAAATTAAAATTGTGCTCAATCTGATGATGTGCTTTGAGGAAATCCCTGCCAGCCTGGACCCTCCCCAGTATGCAGTCAGAGCCAACTAGGGGTGTAACAATACATGTATTTGTCCCAGCTGTGCACAGAAGTTGCGTGTGTTTATTTTCCGCCGGCAGCTACACGTGCAGCCCGTTTGCGTCATAGCTAACGCTAGCGAGAAAACCAGAGCTTGAAGACCCACCTGTGTGCTTCTAGCCCCATTCACACAACCATTTGCATGCAGGGTTCTTGCGCCAATTCTCCGTCTCCTCCTCTGTGTGAAAGCTTTTAGATGCGGCGAGGGGGGAAATTTCGCTCCGGCCCTGATCCTCCTCTGGAGATAGTATCAGAGACGCATTATTTCTGAACCGCCCCAGTGTGAACAGATAAGCCGGCGGCGCGGAGCGAGGGCGTGTCCGTCAGACAGTCTGATAACTGCACAGGTCCTTCACTCAACTAAATAAAGAGAGATTTCCCACAAAGCAACGTTACATGACCGAACAACGGTAACGTAGTAGCTGTAACTGTCGTTGGCAACTTATATGAGGATAAAAATAGCACAGATATACGTGGAGCAGCGTCCGTCCTCCCGCCTCTTCGTCACATTTCTGCCCAAAAAAACAGCGTCTGTCACCGGCAAAAAAACTTTAAAACAAGTGTTTGTGATGAAAATAAATCACCGTGACCGTCAGTCCTCCGACCGAGAAGTCAGTGAGCTTTCCCCCAGAAAACAGCCTCCGTCCCCGCGAGGGAGGGAGTCAGACAGCGTCCAGTTTACTGATGGCGATTATGTAATTATGTCATTTAACGTGAAAAACGAAACTTCGTCACTTTCCAGGATGTTTGGTGGGTCAGGATCTCCATTACTGCACATTATAACAGCATCCATATGATTAGAAACTGTCAGCAGGTTTAGACTGACAGGCGAGACACCTGACGTAAAAAAAATTCCATGAGAAAGTGGGAAACAGAAATATTTTCTTTTCATGACAAAATGCTTTCTAGAAGTGTGGAACTGAGTGAATTTTTTTTTTTTTTCATGAGAATTTTTTTTAAAATATTTTATTCATATCTGGAACTGAGGTAAAAAAAATCATGAGATTTTTTTTCATATGTGAAACAGAGTGAAATATTTTTATTTATAAGAACTTTTTCTTTGCAACTGTGATATTTTTTTTTTCATGTGTTGAAGTGAGAGGAAAAAAATCCATGAGAAAGTGGGAAAAAAAATGTTTTCATGAGAAAATTTTGTTGTGATCCATTTTCTTAGTTCTAATAAAACAATGTATGTATGAAAAAGCGAGAATTTTGTGTGTGAACAGAGGGATTAAAAAAAAGGTTTCCAACCTCTACATCTACAGACGACTATCTTCCTCTCGGTTGTGGCTGTGATTCACTTTTCACTGTAGACACCCGTTGATGAGAAGGCTGATGATAAACAGGATTCCATGAGAAAAGAATTCTGCACGTGGAAACGAGTGAAAAAAAACTCTTTTCATGAGCATTTGTGAATGTGTAAAACTGTGGATATTCTTTCCTGTGTTGTACAGAGGAAACCTCTATACAACTCAATACAACTTTGGTTGTGTCTGTGATTCACAATTCACTGAAAAAACAGATTTTGATTTTATTAAAAAAGTAAAAATTCTGAGATTAAAGTCAACATTCTGAGATTAAAGTCAACATTCTGAGATTAAAGTCAACATTCTGAGATTAAAGTCAGAAGTCTGAGATTAAAATCAATATTCTGAGATTAAAGTCAGAATTCTGAGATTAAAGTCAGAAGTCTGAGATTAAAGTTAACATTCTGAGTTTAAAGTCAACATTCTGAGATTAAAGTCAGAAGTCTGCACATGTGAATTTTTTTTTTTGAGTTCTGACTTTAAAGACTCCAAAAAAAAATATCACTTGTGGCCCTAATCCTCTTCCGTAGAATGGGGCTACTGTTTCACGAAAAGGAAAATTCGAAAAACTTTTTTTCCTGATATGACACAGGATAAAGGAGTTAAAATGTTTTCCTGAAAAAAAATTCTCATGGAAAGAAATAATAATTTCACGTGTGGAACAGAGTGAAAAAACATTTCTCATAAGAATGTATTTTAATTTGTGGAACAGAGTGACTGTTTTGTTGATGAAGCTTCTCTATGTGAGAACAAACAGCTCAGAATTATTTTGGTCATTCTGTTCCGAATTACCAAAAACATTTCTCATGACAATTTTTTTCCCGCATATGAAAAACAAAATATATTTTTTCATATATGAAATTTAAAAAAAAAAAATAAAATTCTGTATGCAAAAAAAAATTATCAGGAAAATAAAATATTTTTTTCAGTGAATACTGAATCTCAGACATAACCAAGGTTGTATTGAGTTGTATAGAGGTTTCCCCTGATTCTCATGGAATCCTGTGTATCATCAGCCTTCTCATCAACGGTGAAAAGTGAAAAGTGCATCACAGCCACAACCGAGAGGAAGATAGTCGTCTGTAGTTGTAGAGGTTGGAAGATCATTTCAACACATCAAAAAATTCTCATAAAAAACAAAAAAAATGTTTTCAGTTTGAGGGAAAACTGTTCAAACACAAAATTCACACTATTTCATACATACATTTTATTTTTTAGAACTAAGAAAATGAATCACCACAAAAAGGAAATTCTCACCTGCCCCTCAGGGTTTACGTAGGAAGTGGAGACACGTTGTCTGTCTTTATAAACTTTATAAACGGCTGAATCACTGTTCCTAATGCTCCTCCTCTGGCTTCAGCTGACTGTCGGATCTGGTTCAAACTGTTTTGTTGTATGAGTAGAAACTATGGTCTGTATTGTTGTATAAAGTGACGGGCTCAGCAGCCACCTATCTGCTGCAGAGACACAACATCCTCATTGTTTCTGGATGAGGGTGGTGGAGCTCTACTGCACAGAGCTCCTGATGTGGTCAGAACCCTCAGCTGAGCCGGAGGACTCTGTGTTTGTTTGTTCATGTGCTGAACACTATTTAATCCCACAACACTCAGCTGTAGTGGCTGGTCTGAACCCACAGCAGCCCTCTGTGTTTGCTAGCGTCTAATCAGGAAACAATGGTGGAGCCACTGCCATTCTTTCTGAACTGACGAGGGCTGACGTTGACCTGGCCGTGCACTGCGATCTGGGACGGCTTTGTGCGAAGCAGATGGTGACAAACTGTCTTTATGAAGCTCAGCTATTCAAACGACTCAGTAAGTCCACTCACCTCCAGTGACAGCAGCCTTTCACGAGGCTGTGTGGTCGACGTCAGCATCAGCTGAACGTGAACACCATCATTAAAGACGCCTCGAAGCTAACGTGGCCATGTCGAGTCACAAATACATGGACGCCGCGATCTTCACAGACACGTCACATTTTGTTTACTGTAGTCACATCTTACGTTAGCTTACGTATGGCTTTTAGCTAACATCACATCAGTAAACCTAAAGTCAGATCACCAGGTTAGCGTCCTCCTTCCTTCTGCGGTAATGAAAAAAAAGATTTGAAAGTGTACAAATGTTGCTTGCTGACGTATTTTTAAGATGGCATGAATTATTGTTAACTGTGGAAGCGAGTTCATTTCATTTGTTTTCTCGAGATCTCGAGTTATTATCTCGAAATAACCACTGACGGTTTCCTGAAATAACGGGATCATTTTCTCGAGATCTCGAGATAACGAAACTTTGTTTTCCCGAGATAACGATATAATTAATTTGAGATCTCGAGATAATGACTGTGATACGATAGGCCTGAGATTTCCATCACACACAAGTGGCATGGCATGCTGACTATTTCTCTGTTTGTTCTGTGCGTTTATGCTTTCTATTCTAAATTAGCTCACGACGAAGGGATGAATGAATGAATTATCCCGTCATCTCGGGGAAAACGGCAGTTGCTATTTCGAGATAATAACTCGAGATCTCCAGAAAATAAATTAAATTAACTCGTTATCACGGGAAAACGGAGGAAATAAAATGTATGAATGCATGGAAACAGAAAAGATCAAGTCTTCTCTTGTCTTGTTGAGACCAGAATGACTCACAATTTTGCACTGTTTTGCATGTGTTCATTAAAGTTAAT
>OMLP01030621.1:33703-44656 GCA_900302685.1 Spondyliosoma cantharus
CTATTTCTCTGTTTGTTTTGTGCGTTTATGCTTTCTATTCTAAATTAGCTCACGACGAAGGGATGAATGAATGAATTATCCCGTCATCTCGGGGAAAACGGAGGAAATAAAATGTATGAATGCATGGAAACAGAAAAGATCAAGTCTTCTCTTGTCTTGTCGAGACCAGAATGACTCACAATTTTGCACTGTTTTGCATGTGTTCATTAAAGTTAATATTGTGGTTATATCCTCCCTTTACACATTTAGTCCTCTAATAAACTCTGCGACACCTGGCTAAAAGGGACTGACGTTGTTTTCTTACTGTCAAGCTCGTCCGACACAGAGATAATTCCTGCCACAGCTCTACTCAGCTTGAATCTGACAGGAGAACTAATTGGCCAACGCCTCCTCGAAAACACCGAGGAATTTCAATCAAGAAAAGTTGCCTTAAATTCCAGTGAATGAAACTTGTGGCACAGCCAGTTTGTTTACAGAGTCAGCATCCTGTTGTACACACACACACACACACTCCTTGCGTGGATATGCAAATGATTAAGCTGCCCTCGGTGGCTGTGTTGAGCGTTTTTTTTTTTTTTTTTTTCTCAACACAACACAATTATTTCCCTCGTGAGTTTGTGTGCGCCTTCTTCCGTTTGTGTGCCGTGTTTTTGTCGTTTTGCTGACCTGCAGCAGCTCCTCCTGGTCACCGCCCACCTCCAGCGCTACGGCAACCGAAGCAAAGGGACGACTGGCCATCTGCTGTCGCTCTCTCATCAGCTGCTACAGGGAGAAACAGGAAGAAACAACAAGAAATGATTTTTAATTTAATGTGTTTTTTACAGACAGACGCTGTTATGTTATGTACAGTCGGCCACCGATCAGCTCTACTGGGACCAACGGGAGATTAAATGCCTTGCTCAACGGTTGCTCATCTCTCGCTTACATCCATCTTGACTTTGGATCTTCACCAGAAGCCAAAATAGTGTAAACATCTGCTTTTCTAGCTGATAACCATGTGTGATTTAAGAGGAGGGGAAGGTTAAAATAGCAGCGGGAGAAACGAGAGGGAAAGGAATAAATTGGAAGAAGGAGAGGGCACTAGAGCGGCAAAGGGGAGAAAAAAAGAGCAGAATAAAAGGAGGAGGAACGATGTGGGAAGAAGAGATCAAAGCAGATCGTGTTGGTAGATGCGCAGGAGGAAGGCGAAGAGGAGTGGGGATTGGCAGGTGGTGGGGGGGACGGAGAGAGTCAGAGGGGTGGAGGAGGAAGAGGAGGAGGAGGAGGGCGGGCAAACCTCATTAATGAGGAAATGTCAGATGAACAAAGGCAACACGGCGAGGCCTCTACCAGCGTGAGGTCCAAAAACAACACAGATATACAGTACGTTAGAAAAAGAACATATCGGGAACAGTAAAACACACTCACACACACACACATCAACAGAGACACACACACAAATATGGTGGAAACAACACGCTCATCGCAGCCTCATCTCCTCGTCTCTCTCCATCAAAAAGCCCCGTTTCCCAGCCTTTTTTCCACTTCACTACAGACATGTTAATGGGGTTTTGTTTCTACGTTTAGCTGCGGGGTGGCCACCTGTTCCACGCAAAACAAACTCATTCCTGCCTGATTATACGCCAAGCTCTAATCATCAGTATGTTGCTTGTTGTTCGGCAAAAAATCTGCCTGGTTGCAGCACACACACACACACAGACACACACACAGCTCTCTGATAGGTTAAAACCAACGCCGGGAAAGGCAGATGGAGAATCTGGGCAGCAGACTGTGACCCGTTCAGGAGAGGAAACTCGCAGGACCTTAGAGGAGAGCGTGTTTACAAACTCGGACGGGTTTTCAAAATGATGAATTACACGAAATAAACTTTTACGTCTCAGCGTGGGATAATCCAGCCGGTGCAGAAGTGAGCACAGCGAGGTAAAGCAAGGAAGTGCCAAGAAAAACAATAAACCTGCGGGACAAAAAGTCTGAGGCTGCGACAGAAACCGGATGTGTGAAAACACCACTTTCTTGTTTCCCCTGCTATTCATTGTCCTACTAATTATGACCTAGAGATGAGATTATAATTAAAACAGCGAGTAGAAACAAGAAGCACAAACAGGATGTAAGAGGGACTTGAAAGAAAAAATAACCAAACAAAGCACAGCGATTGTAACACACAAGCAGTGATGAACAGAGAGCAACAAAGCAGGCAGATAATAAGTAAGTAACAGAAAGAATATCAGTAACATCCACACCGCCTCTAGATGTCACCGGCCTTCACACTCTGTTACTTCTCCCTAAACTGAAGCGTCCTCTCCTGTTGCTGAGAAAGGCTGCACACATCGACATTAACCAGCTGTCAGGTGTTGCGCTAGCGCGCCGCCGGCTGCTCGCCTGCCAGTGTCAGACTCTTTAAGCATGAATGAATACTACACCTGTAGCTACATCAGCACAGTCAGGCACTCCGGCGGCGGCGGCAACCTGCTCCGCTAGTGCGCTGCCTTTGCCAGCTAATGTGATGTCTTCTCTTGTTAGCTGTCACGGCTATGCTAACGCTGTTGAGATGACAGCGCGCGCTCGCTAGCATCGCTGTTAGCCTCCTGCTGACGTCGGCTTAGATTTGTCAGAGCCGAGGTGAGAAGGCGTGGGAGAGAGAAAGGTTGTCAGTGTGCTCTGAGCTTCAGAGGAGGTAATATATCCCCCTTTCATATAATTCATTGTATCTACAAGGTCCAGGGGGTAAGAATATACGTGCTTGTGTGACGCTTTCTAGTCTTTCTGACCACTCAAAACAACACGACACAACTCAGCATTCACACACTGGTGCCAGAGGCAACCATGCAGCGCGTCACCTGCTCATCAGGAGCAAATAACCATTCATGCACAGTCACACACAGATGGAAGAGTCACACGGAAGCAATTTAGGATTCAGTATCTCGCCAAGGACACTTCAACACGTCGACCGCAGGGGCCGGGGATCGAACCGCCAACCTTCTGATTGTTGGATGACCGATCGTAAAAAATCATTTCAACGACATTGCTATTAACCTTTTATCATCGCCATTTCTTTAGTTTTAGTTATAAGAACTTGGACAGGAGGCTGTTAACGTACAGCTGGACCTGCGTTTATTATATATTTTCTGGGTGCATCCATGTGAGCGCTGGTGTCATACGAGGTGTCCTCTCTGCTCCGTCTTCCCTGAAGCCACTGCTCCTGTGTTACTGAGATTAGACAAACTAGTCAAGGTAAGCTGGGTCACATTTGTGCGCGTGTGTGTTCAGGCCAGATAAATCAGTCTAGACAGTGGAATTATGTTGGGACATAAAAAGCCGGAGTAATATTCAGCACTGTGTAAAGTTTCAGAGTCTGGTGAATATGCAAGTTTGTGTACGTGTGTGTTGAGTGTACATGGAGACGTAATGTTCACTGTGCGTGTTGCACATACATACAAATGCACATGTTCATTCGGATCCAACAGACTACTTGTCTGCATAATCATGCATGTGTTGTATGTTTAATGCCCCCTTTGACAAGTCCTTGAGTGGGCAACAAGGACAAGGCAGCGGCCATCTTCTCCGTCTGCCTGTTGGGCCGTAAATCAGCCATAAAACGGCTAATTAACTCTGCTGTGCTGTAAACAAAGCAGTGCCACGCTAGACACCACCAACTGGGTGACAAAAGGAGGAGGAGGGAGGAGACGGAGTTATATGTCGGAGTGAGAGAGGGTAATAATATTTAGTTTTTGGGTTTCAAGGATTTCAGTTTGGTGCTGGAAACATTTCTTTTTAGCTATATCTTCATTGAATGTCCCTGTGTTTACGTAGCTTCGAGGGAAGGCATGACATATAAACATCCATCCGGCCATCTCCGCCGGACAGACCGACGAATACACAGCCAGGAGGAAAAAAAAATGAGAGTGCTGCAACAATGAAGTCAATCACACGGCGAATTATGCTTCACAGAGCATGCCGCAACCAAAGTAGCACCTGCGAGCTCAAATTGCGAGTCCTGTGATACGCTGTGGATATATCTGTGTAATGTGCAGTTTGCTGATTTCGGATGCACTCGAGTGCAAATGAAAGGTTTCGCAACGCGGCGAGTGGCTTGCTGCTCGTACGGCTGCAATTAAACTCCACAGCAGCTCTGTGAGGGCAGAGCTGCTGTGGAAATGTCGACACATCTGCGAGCGTCCGTGCACATGTCAGTGTGTGTGTTTGTTTGTGTGTTGGTGGAGAGTTGTGGGGGAATAATGCAGCAGCATGGATCCCACATTCGGTTGCACCTAATTGCGGTAAGTATGCAGGCAAATAGCATCAGAGTGGATGCGCTGGAGGAGCATGTGTGTTTTTATCTTCTATACAAAATTACTCTAATGACATTATACACACTGTTCAAAGCATGTTCACTGGGGAGCATCATTTCCTGTTTCAGCGGGGGACAACGCCTTGTGCAAAAATTAAGAAATGTTTTTTGTGTGGGAGAATTTAACTGACCTGCAACCCGACCCAACACCAGTGGGCGTGGGAGAGACTGCATGGGAGAAAACATCTGTAGCTAGCGAGCAGCGAATGAATGCCTGTGGTTTGAGGATTCAATGTTTAATCAAAGATGGCTATAAAGTAAAAAAAAAAAACATGCACTTTTTACCTGTGCATTGACAGATTTGTTGTTTTTAAAACCTGACTTTCATATTGGCAAAGTGGAGTTACAGGTGAGGAGGCTGCATTCCAACATTTGGCTACTCAAACTGGAATTTTAAGCTAAATCGCTAATCCGAACCAAGTGTTTAAACCTAGCCAGAGCATAAGCACAGCGCTGTGACGAGAGAAATTCATTTTAAAGAAAATGTAAAGTTTTATCTTATCGAACGAAACGAAAATCTACAACATTAATAAGGATGTGTTTCAGCTACAAAGACTTTTCTCAAGACGTGTTGATACTAAATCAATGCATGCGGAGGTGAAAAGTGAGCAGGAATTTACTCTTATTCACTGGAATTAGATATTTGGAGCGATCTGATTCCCTGCATGACCAAAAAAAAGAAAGAAAAAGGAAAGTTAAGTTGCCTTTGACTATAAAATCAATACCCACAAACTTCGACCATGTAGTGCACTTTGTTTAGTCAGTAAGTTATACATGCCAAATATTACGTAATTCAAATCTGTGATGTCCAGTGTAAATGTGCACATCTGCAGAGTAACACTGCACAGTGAATAAAGACGTACGGTGAGGCAGACAAACAAGAACAGATTCACAGAGAACACACACCAGCAGAATGTGCTGATGTGAAACTACTAAACAACACATTTCTCATCCAGCATCACTTCCCCGGTTTCCCCCCCTGCTGTGGATGTACTGCAACATCAGCGCCCGTGTTCCTCCAGTCCGTCTGTAAACTAACTCGATGGTTTAATCAATGCCACAGACGGCTGCAGGTTTAGGTCTGATTAATGTTTTAATCAGAGATACGAGGGGAACAACCATTTCTGGACAGGGCTTATAACTCTAACTGACTGTTCCCAAATCACCAGAGAGTCTCAACATGTTGAACTACATGAAGTGTTAAAACTCATTTCAATGTTTATAATGACTGTCGGAGAGAGCCGCTGGAAGTCGAATCATCATCACGGCTCTGACACAGCGGCTGAAAACTGATTTATTTCTTAAAGGAATTGCTGAGAAATCTTCAACCCGGTTGTCTCTTTTGACCCTGGACTGATGGCTGCTGGGTAACTGTGATTCTCAATGTCCCACGAAGACGGCAGTACAGTTGAAAAGGTATCTTCTGGGCATCTAATATGCGAAGGAGCAGATGAAAAGGGGGTGACTGTGACAGTGCATTTTACGGTTCAGCACCAAACAGTAAAAGGAAAAATGTTATTTTAATGTAAAATCCGGTCAAGCGTTATGTGTCTCCACAAAATCTAACTTCTTTTCAGTGTCCGTGGAGCAGGATAGGATCCTTCTGTGGGACATAACAAATTACGGTCTCAGTTTTGTTTGAGCTCAATCTTTAGATGGAAATGTTCACGAGCACAAAAAGTTAGTTGAAAGGTTCCTATAGGAGTGAATTGAGTTGTGCCCCTTTTGGGGGCCGTCTGTGTTGAGATGCAGAGATTGATATGCCTTCAGGGATCTTATGGTAGCATAATGGAAGAAGCAGAAGGTTAGTAAAATCTACCTACATGCAAACTCTAAAGATAAATGATTACTTCAGATTTGCGATCGCTGCTTCAGAATTTGCACAGAATCATATCCTGCACTCCTGGGTTGGAAAACCATGAAGCACGATATCTAAATCAAAGGCATGGAAACATTCGTACCAGTGCATCACTGGAAAGATGCCAAGACACACTTTCAAAACAGCAATACAAAGACAAAAGCATCTCACTCCAAGAGCACGGCATTGTTGCAGCCCCATGATAGGCAACTACGGAAATAACACACATACATATTCATACAATAACGATGGATACTGATAAGTTTTCAATTATCACTCATTATGTGGCTTTTGAGGCTCGCTGCCGTGACTGGAGGCAGATAGGATTTTTGCAGCTTTCCCTCTCGGCACAAATCACGATATTAGCTATTGAAGAAAGGATGAATCAATTCAGACGCAGCGTCCGCAGAGACGCCGCCGGTCTGCTTGTTTGATACAATGCAGCTGCTCAACAAAGGACTCACACATGGCTGAACTTGCCGGATTTACATCATAAAAACACTTGGAAAAAATGCCAAATTTGTCTGGTTGGATGTGTGCAGACAAAACAGGTGGGAGCACAGAAAGACAGACTAACACTGATAAACACACACACACACACACGCACCACACACTTCTCCACTTCTTGAATTTGTATGCCCGTGAGGCCACAATCTAGAGGCGATAACAAATCTCATTTCCGGCATGTTTGCCAGGTTCTCAGGCGACATTTGTCTTCTGGCTGAATGCGGTGAGTGGGATCTGAGCAGAGTAAACAAGGGCACAGATATCCTCGTATGATACGATCCACCACTCCACACCAGCTTCCAAAAAAAAAAAAAAAAACATCTCCGGGACTGGACAAAGCACTTGAGAATCTTGCTCGGTGGTGGCTCTGCGATAAAGCCTTACCCGAGTGTAGTTTGACTTCACCATAAACTATAAATAACCTGTCTGTATTCCAGAGTATAATCCACTTGTCTGCTGTCCAGTGTGCTCATGATGGAAACAATAGTTGTCACCAACAACTTGCTAAATACGATGGAGTGGGCGGCGTGGTGTAAAGAGGAGTTACAAAGGAGTTCCTTCTCAAGAACTATGATACGTTTGATTGCCAACGCTCCAACAGAAGTAGCATATTAATTATTTTGGCAAAGTTGGAGCTGTTTAGAACCTACTGAACGTATCGTATCGAGGTGGGAGGGAGCTGAACCGGAAGGCAAAGCTTCCAATTTACCAGGCGATCTACGCTCCAACCCTCAACTACGGTTGCAAGCTTTGGGTAACGACTGAAAGAGTGAGATCGCGGATATAAGACTTTCATTTGTAGGGTGGCTCGGCTCAGCCTGAGAGAGAAGCCCTATTTACATAGAGAAGGCGGCACATTTGCTCCAATTTAAGGCCGGCAAATTGCCGCCGTCTCTATCTAAAAATGAGGTGTAATATTCCTCCTTTTCTAAAAGCCGCCACTTGGCCGCCACTGGGGTAGGCGTGACGTGATATGAAGCACGAAGTTGGGCAGCGAACAGTGACAACGAGTTTGTCTTCAAAATAAGAGCTTTACATTGCACCCCATTGGAGTTTAGAACTGGGTTCTTAGCGGGGGGGCTTTTAATTTGAAAGTAGCGACCGTTCGTAGCTTTCCGGCCGCTACACAGCTAGCGGACACGACCAAACAGCCCCACTAGAGAAGCCAGCTGACGCGGTTGTGGCAAGATATTTCGTTTAAGGACCAAAACCAGGACGTTTTAGTTTTGGGTTTCAACCATTTACAAATGCTTATTGTAGATTTTTAGGTTATTGGTTGTAGTCTGGATGTTTGTAGGGAACTGTACTGCATGGATATGAATAGAAATGAATTAAACAAAATCAACATCCAGCTGTGTTAAAGGACGTGATGTGTAGTAAATGAACAAAAACTTGCAAAACTTCCAAGTTCTTGGCTGAACAGACGAGAGTGTGGAGAGGTGCTGCAGGATTTTATAAGAGCAGGATTATCTTGAGGGTAGAAGGATCGCACAGACAACTCCTAATATATGTTTCAATCTTCAGTCTGGTCTGGGAGCTGTCTGAAAACAGCTACAACAGACAAAGTCGGGATGTTACAACCAGATCACAGCAGAGCATCTTCGACGTGTCCTGGCATGGTGGTCGAATAAATCCCCATTGATTTGGAGAGCTAATTAGAGGGGGCCAAAGAGACAAAGAGAGACAGAAAAGGCTTATAGATCGTGTGGCTTGTAGCTGTTACTCTGAACAAGGCAGACACACTCTTGTATTATGACCAATAAGTCCCATTCACCGCTAACTGCCTGGCAATTACTGCTAACACTTCGGCTGGGGAGAGAAAGAGCGGGAGAAAAGACAACACAGAGACGAGCAGAAATAATCCAGATCAAATAGAGCTGAAATAGGCCAAATCAATTGGGTTTGTGTGAAACAAAACCGTGAAATGCTCATATGTGTACAGTCTGACAGACTGAACACTCGCAGAAGTGATCCTGCACATCTGAGGTGGACAGTTTTCTTTCCAACGCCGTCACAATATGATTGGATTGAAATACTATAAAGGCACAACACGTCTCGTTCCCTCACATGTATAACAGCACCACTATAGCCTCAGATTAACCTGGTGTCTACTGACTATAAAACCTTCCACTATCATTAAAAACTTGTTATGTATCACCGTCTTTCTTGTGCTCTGTGTTCAGCTCGTAAGGGGAAAATGACCGGCTACGATCGCGGGTGACTGATTTGATGATACGCATTAACAGCTCGTTCTGCGATGGCAGCGAAGACACATTACAGAGTCGATTTGCCTTCCAAACCGGGAGCGCTCGCTGTCCTGGGGTGACAACTAAACATTACGAAGGGGGATACGTTCATGTTGTAGGCGGCAGCACAACAAAAACAATCATACACAACAACACCAGGCAAAAAATAGAAAAATAGAAATTATGTCTACTCTCGAAAAAGAGGTTTTGTTTTTGTTTGACAGACAAAATTGATCGCTGGTCCCCTTATTATTTTGCTGACCATGCCAGTAAACCTGAATGAATTATTATTCGCTTCTTAGGGTTTCTGTTAAACAAATGTTACATCACTTACGTTACAAGTTACAAGACTGAAGCTAGTAATTTTAACCCAATGTAGGACCTTTTCCTAAATGCGACTGAGTAGCTTTGCTGCCTAAACCAAAACTGCAACATCATTTGTTAAAACTGACACTGAAGTGGTCGGTAAAGATTCATATTCTGAAGGACCACGCTACTGTTTGAAAAGTTATATATACATACAAAAAAATCCATTTTCTAAAGAATAGTTTCTGCTTTTGTTCAGGTTTTTCGATACAATACTGATATTGTACGCGTGGAGACAAAGGATGTTAAAAATGGATCTGAGCCATTCCTTTAGGCCTCTAATAAAAACACTAATGTATACAAGAGCTGTGAAAATAAAGCTTTGAATTGTTCGATGTAAAGCAAATCTGGTGGATTTATGTAAATCTGATTAATTTATGTGAATCTGGGCAGACTAAACATTCACAAAATAGAGATAGAAGTGTCAGATCACTGGGAAATAAAAAAAAATAGGCTGTTGAAATGTCTCTCAGTCTCTCTGTCTGTCCGTCCTTCTATTCCTCAAATGTAGTCAGTGTGGTGTTATGTAGCGAGGTGACCTGGTCCACTAACTCGCCACCCGCTATCAGACAGTGGGCGAGAGACCTAAAGACACATAGGGAGAGAGAGAGAGAGAGAGAGGGAAGGAAAGAAAAGTGGGACATTTTCAGGGGTCATCCATTATATCCTATCATATTAGCCCTCATCATCAGCCTGCTCAGACAGCCATCATCCATTCACATTCTCCACAGGCCAACACACACGCGTACACACACACACACACACACACACACACACACGGAAGGTTTCTTCAAATGACTGATAGAAGTCCAGCAGCTGGAGTTAATCTGCTGTACTCGGCACCTCTAACACTCAAGTTACACTCTCAAGTTTCACAAGTGCAAACAAAATCGGCGTGTGTGTGTGTTTGTGTGTGTGAATTCGCCACGCACCGTCGTCGCCTGGTTCCCACGATGAACTCAAGGAAATATGTGCAATATACAGTTCCAGTAAGAAAGTTCAATACTTGACAGCCACGTCAACACATCTGATAGGGATTTGCTTTACAGACAGCTCTGTACACACACAAAAGTAGACAGAATAAAAGTAGTATAAAAGAAGAACGAGAGTCTGATCGATATATCTGTCAGCTGATACTGGACGATATATCAATATCCAAATGTTTTACTGCCACATAGCGGCATCGGCCCCTGAAATCCAGAATCGGTCAGACTCTGAGAAGAACAAGAAAAACTGGCCTTAGGACTTGTAGCAAGAAGCTCGATGAAATATAGTTTGTAATATTGTAGTGAAAAGATTTATTTATGTGTAAAAGTATGAACTCTTCAGGCTCTTGTGTGTGTGTGTGTGTAGGTGTGTGTTTATAGACGCGTCTGCCAGAGGAAAAAAAACTGTAGGTGGTTCTTATTATCGCCTTGACAGCCTGATTTACAAGATTTAAACAACCGTACATCCCTTTGACCGCAGTCTCACACACATTCCAAACACGCGAGCACGCAGGTCCGAAACCCTGCAAGGGCCCAATCACAGAGCCTGCAGACGTACACTGTATACCACTGCCCTTCTCTCACACACACACACACACACACACACACACACACACACGATCACACATACTCTCACACCTC